>PVIH01009696.1:0-30616 GCA_004025045.1 Sigmodon hispidus | reverse complement strand
GAGACAGAGTGATGGGATCAGCCCACATGGCAGCACTGAGCACTGGGTCCCTGTGGACCTGTCATTGAGGGCGGCTGGAGAGGAAGTCCTGGCTCTTCCTAAGGTGCCTGGTGAGCTTTGCTTCCTGTTTCTGTTCTAGCTACAGTGTGCTCCTACCACCTGCTGACTACACACTCCAATTGCAAGACAGTCTCAAAGGCGTCAGTGAAACAGCCTTGGGCTGAGTCGGGAGAAAACCTCTAGGCTGCTAAATCATTCTCATCTGTAAATAGTGACACTGAGCGACCTTTGGCTTGTTCTCTTCTATGGCTTAGAGTGTATCTTGGGTGTGTTTTGGGAATACTTGTTAATCGCTGGGAGTTGCAAGACTGAATGAAAGTTAGTAGGAGGGACCACAGCAGGAGACCTCACGCTGCTCACCATCCGGGGTCTCCCAAGCTTCGGAAGCAGGAGCCTGGTGCTCAGACACCCCTTCTTTCTTCAAAGACAGATTTTGGCTTTACTTTGTCGGTAGGATCAGAAAAGCTAAGGAAGACTTTGAAGTAAGCATATTTCTTCCTGGGGAGGCTCCAAGTCCCCTAACACCTCCCCACCCACACCCCGGATTGCTAGTTCATTCTAGAGCCTTTCTTACTCTGAGACTCCGCACTCACGATGAAGGGCAGCTGTTAAACCATTAACACTTTAGTGTGAAGAACAAGTTTAGCCGCTTCCCCTAGGTGATGCTTCTTCTAGTGTTGAACAGCGATTAAGGAAAGAGTGAAGGTGTGTGGGTATGTGGGTGTGTGTGGAGGCGAGGGGGCTTCCTACAATCGTGGGGCCTCCCAGGTACACTGTAAACCTATCACCCCAGCCTGTAGGAACACTGATAAATCCTTAGTGAGGGCTTTCGAGGTACAGCTGCTTGTCATCAAGATTGATGATCGGAGTTCAATTCTAGAAGTCCATATGTTTGAGAAAGCCAGCCCAGTCCTGCAGATTGTACTACTCTGACCTACACACACACACACACACACACACACACACACACACACACACACTTTAAAACCATGGGTGTGCCTCTAGGAGATGCAGAGATATTCAGAAAGACACAGGGTCTAGGCTCCTGAGTGTTCCTGGAAAAGAGTATGAATGACCGTGACTGGAAAGACCAGCATTTCGTGTGTTGGGGACCCGTCCATCCAGCCTGGGTACTGGTTCCCCTTTGCCACTGCCCAGGTAGACTCACTTGCCTCATTTCTGTTCCTGGCCTGACCCCTGAGACTGACTGAGGTCATGGCTCTGCTTACAGTTAAAAAAAAAAAAAAAAAAAAAAAAAAAAAAAAGACAAAAACAAACTAGAGGCTGGTGAGATGGCACAGTGGTTAAGGGGGTGGCTGTTCTTCCAGGGGACCTGGGTTCAAATCCCAGCACCCACATGGCAGCTCCCAATCATCTGTAAGTCCAGTCCCAGGGGATCTAATACCTTCTAATGACTTCTGTGGGCATGAGGCACACATGGTACACACACATATATATATGCAAAACACCCACAAATATAGAATAAACAAATAATTACAATAAAGATAACAAAATTGTCAGTACTGATCAGTTATTAAACACTCCTACCAGTTACAGATTACCTCATAGAAAAATAAGTGTCCCCCATGGTAGAGATAAGGGCAGCAAGAACCAGAGAGACGTCACAGTCGCGTGCTTCTTTTCATGAGTGTATTAGAATTTTCAGTTTCCTTTGAAGTCCATTACATATGTTCTGTTTACTCGTATTTATTCTCAGGGGCTGAAGAGAAGCCACAGAGGACACATCTTGGTTGTGACCGTGGACAGCTCTCCAGCATAGGACTGAATCTACTTCAGCCTGGTCCCCATTGGACCTAAGCATAAATAGGTACAACTTTGTGTGTCTTCTTAGTTCTCCATCATCAGGGAGGGGGGGAAGAAGGGGGCGGCTCATTATACAGAACAGGAAGCCCGTTAAATAATTTTGTCTGTTTTTTTCTCCCTTGTTAATTTATTTTCTTAGGAAGCAGATATGAACCTACTGTCCTAGGAAAAGGTGTCTTTTCTTTTTATGGCCTCTCATAGATAACTCCATCCATTGATTGCTGGGAAACAAATCCAAATTGTAGAGGCGAGGTTTACTACAAAGAACTACAACACGGGACTCTTAGCGGTCCTGCAGCAGTGTCTTAGGAGGGTAAGAACTCCGGAAAATCTCCTAGAGGCAGAACAGGATGCTAAGGTGCCTCAGACGGAGTTCTGCAGAGCTGCTCTGGGGTCCAGGTGAGAGCCTGTGGCCAGGAGAGACGGGCAAGGTCGCCTCTGTTGGAAGGAAGCATACATTGGCGTACTGAGACAGCTCTATAAAAAACTGACGCTATTCTGCCTACAGAGGGGGTGATCCCACTTTTCCCGCCCTTAATGTAACCCCCAAACAGCAGGTGCAAAAGACGCTGCAATCTGGAAGGACGCCCCTTCTCCTTGGTGTCCCTGCAGTGCCCTCTACTGGCCAAGAGGTGTAAGGAAGAACTTCGAGGAAAGTCCCAGGCGTTCTGAAGGGTGGGTGCTGACAGTTGGCACAGTGTCTACTTCTACATAAGTGTTATTGACAGTCACATAGCATACTTCATTCCTACACATCCCTATCTGACTTGGTTATTTTTATTAAATTAGTGCCAATGTCTTAAGTCTCCTCTGTTTTTGTTTGTTTTTCCGGTATCCCTCCCACGGAACAGCCACAGCAGTCCTAACGTGGACAACATTCAGTGCCAGAACTAGTGTGCGTGAGAGAGCTGTGACCACAGAAGCCTTGCTTATTATTTGAGGATTTTTTTTGTACCTGCAGCAGGATTCCCGGCAGTGGCTTCCATTTTCTGTCCCCTCTTCTCCCTCCCCAATGTGTGGATCCAAACACAGCTGTGAGACTAGACACAGGCCTTTAATTTCAGCACCAGGAAGGCAAAGGCAGGCAGATCTCTATGAGTTCAAGACCAGCTGATCTACATAGTGAGTTCCAGGACAACCAGAGCTATGTGGAGAGACTCTGTCTCAAAACGAATATACACACACCACCACCAATAACAACAACTGGGCGAAAGCCTTAAGGCCCAACAACATTCTATCCTATGCCACCACCTCTGATTCTTTAGAAGGAGAGCTTTTCTGCACTCCACAGAAGTTTGAAGCAGAGATGAAATCCTGAAGGCCTGGCACTCCTGCCATGCTGTACTGCTTCTCTCTTTGATTGGTGCCGTGACTGCTGAGAAGTGTCCCCCACGGAAGCAGTGTGTGGTCAGCGGCCTGCCAAGGCACCAAGAATTTGAGCCAAACAAAAATCCAAAGTGAGTCTAGTTCCCTGTACTGTTGGTTTAAGAGTGAGTCCGAGGTCACTGCTGGCGGAGCTGTGAATTTTGAACATCCAGATGTGCACAAACTTTGAAGACATTTGTGAAGTGCAGCACATTTGTAGACTGGAAACTGATGGTTCTGACAAGCTGGGGTGTAGCTGAGTGATAAAGTGTGTTTGTGGCCACTAAGCAGCAGGTTCCGTTCTCAGCATAAAGCAAACTTTTCTGTAGAATTGCTCTCTCCCATTAAAAATAGCATATACATTTTATATGAACATATTTGTCTTGAATTTTGAAATTATTTACATAATAATTGTTTCCTTGCCATGCACACCTTTTAAAATTTTTAATTCGTTGCGTATGTGGGGAGGGCATACATGTGGAGTCCAAAGGATAACTGGTGGAGACCATGTGGGTCAGGGATCACACTCAGGCTTGAAGACAGGTGACTTTGCAGGGTGAGATGGATTGCTGTGCATTCTGATATTTGCATGTTGCATGCCTGTGTCATGCACAGTGACTGGTTATGACCTCTGAGTCACAGCGTTGGGACTGGCCCTTCTGTGGTTTAAGACCCTGACCCATGTCTTGGATCTTGGACACAGCATCTAGTGCAGGCTTTGTGCTGACACTTAGTGGACCTGATAAATGAAAAACAATTTTTTGTGGCCTTTCGCCCCGCATGACAGGATCTTTTCTCCATTTCCTTAAAGTATGAAATACCTTTAGTATTCAGAGGACTGTGGGGCCATAAATGCATTGAGAGCCATCAGTTCTAACTTGCTGTACCTGGAAAGCCATTCAAACCAAAATTTTAAAAATAAAAATCTGTTTTCTTAAAATGTTTGGCTTTGATTGTTGGTTTGTATGGAATAAATGGCTTTTCCAGAGAGACAAAGACATGGTTTTCTACAACCATTGCAGAAAAAGCAGATGAGCTGCCACAGACAGATATTCCAGCAACAGTAGCCAGGTCCCCAGGGGCTTAAATGCTGTGAGACTATGGAAGCTGCATTTAAAGAAGAATAAAATAAACAGTAACCAAATATTTTAAGTGAACAAAGGAGTCATAATTCATCCTTAATTAGATGCTAGGATGATTAAAATTTGAATATAAAATAAAACAAATATGTATAAACTTAATGTGCATCGGGAAAAGATTCAAGGCAGAGTCGAACCCGCTGTCACAGACATGTTCACTTCAGAGTAAAGAACGGGTTCTCGAACACAAAGGGCCTGGCAAGCGCGTCAAGCCACAGAGCGCTAAACTTCATTGTGAGTTTTTATTCTTTTTTCCATGTATATGTATGTGTGCATGTGGGGGGGGGTCATGCGTGGGCAGGTGCCAGTGTGCAGCAAGGCCTTAGGCTGATGTTAGAAATCATCCTTGGGGCTGGAGAGATGGCTCAGCGGTTAAGAGCACCCTCTGCTCTTCCAGAGGACCCGGGTTCGATTCCCAGCACCCACATGGCAGCTAACAACTGTCTGTAGTTCCAGTTCCAGGCAAACACCAAGGCAAATAAATAAATAAATAAAGTTTTTTTTTAAAAAAAAAAAAAAAAAAAAAAAAGAAATCATCCTTTGTGAAATCTCTTTTGACAGAACCCATCTATTGGGTAGTACTGCTAGCCAGCTTGCTCCAGAAAGTTCCCTTTCCCCTTTTCAGCTGGGGCTACAGGGATACTGCTGCACCCACCTGACTTTTGCTACTCCTCAGTATCCAAACTCTTGCCTTAACCACTAAGTCATCTCCCCAGGCCCTGGAAGTGTTGTTTTAGAAGTCTGGAAATGATCAAAAAGATAATCATGATTAACAAGGCAGATACAGTGTCTGCCCTATTGAGGCTGCTCATCTACCGAGAAAGCCAGACAGCAAGCAAACCACATACCACAAGTGCACATCGTGACCTGTGCATGCAGGGATGATGGAGTGACAAAGGGGGACCGTGAGTGGGGGACCCTAAAGAGTGGACCCAGGGGAGTGCTGCTGTAGGACATGGCTTAGTCTGTGTTCTAGTGCTGTGAAGGGACGCCATGACCAGGTAACTCTCATAAAAGAAAGCATTTGACAGTTTTAGAGAGCTGGTCCATGCTCATGGTGGAGAGCATAGTGCCTGAGCAGCAGATGTGAGCTACACCCTGACTCACTGAGAAAGGCTGTGGGCTTGACTTGGGCTTTTGAAACTTCAAAGCCCACCTCCAGTGACACACTTCCTCCAGCAGGGTTACACTTTCTAACCCTTTCAAATAGTGCCACTCCCTGGTGACCAAGCGTTCAAATTTATGAGCCTGTGGGGGCCATTCCGAATTAAACCACCACAGCAGGAGATATTTGAAGTGAAATGTAAACTCTAAAAGGGATAAGCAGTCCCAGGCAAAGGGAACAGCAACTTCATGTTTCTGGGGTCAGCTCTGTGAGGTATGAATGATGTAAACAGAGGGCACCGGAATTTGCAGGAACAGAGTTCCTAGAAACTGGAGAAACAGTCAGATCCCAAGGGCACCAGGTACTCTGAGAGATTTTGGATTGTGTTATGTGGGAAAGTACTTTAGATGGGTGAAATGGGGTACATCTTGATCCCTGAGTTCACAGAGCAGGTAGGAGGAACGCTACGTTAGTCCACATAGATACTGCTGGCCTAAGATGACATCAACTACATCATTTTCACCACGATGAAAAACGGTTAGAAATCAATCCCACTAGTGAACCATGAAACTGACCGTGACCTCCAGGTGAAAAACTGGCATGTGGCTTTGACTTGCTCTTGTGTGTTTTTCTATGTTCCACCATCAAAACTAGGGATGCTTTCCATCCATTAGGCCTAGGCCAAGAAATGGAAAGGAGGCATTCTGAGCAGAAGGTGGATGGAGAGCAGAGAGAACATGGAATAAGGGACCAGGTAGAGGACAGTCTCATTAGTGCACTGGCCTGGAGCACTGAGGGGCACAGGATGGCAATGCTGGTGTACAATGGAACAGTGTAACATGGCTGAGGTCGACACTAGGCCATTAGGGGATGAGGAAATCAGAGAGATGCCTTCTTGACTCCAGATGGGTTCAGAAGGTCTATGAAACCCGCTCCAAAGGACAACATTGGCATCAAGCATCCTTCTCAGAGAGGCTTCTGGCAGAAGACGAGGAAACAGATCAGTGTTAGGATGGTTCAATAAGATGATGTTTAAGAACAGATCACAAGACACACCAGAACCCACCTTACGATTTATTAAGGAAATGAGAAGAAGGGGAGAGCAGCCCACTGAGAAGAGTGTGTGAGAAAAGAGTGTGGGAACAGGCAGAGTCTGCTTTTAAGGTGGCTTTGCTGTGCTGGTAGAGGACTTAGAGCAGTCACACTATGTGGGCATATGCATGCAGTGCCATGGAAGGCTCTGGATGACTAGGCATTTTGCCTGACTGCTGGGCGCATGCAAAGCTGTAGGATCCAGGAAGTGGGTAGAGACCACGGAAGTGCCAGTGCCCAGGGTGACGCTGCATTCTTCCTGAGGCATGTAGGGCCGCTGAGAGGCTAGAAGGTGTTAGAAATCCAACCATCAACCAGGACCCAGGACAGAGTTGGGAAGATGATGACTGGGCAGTGCCTTCTGGGGGACAGCTGACCTTCTTTTTGCCCTCCCCACTCCAGGATGCCCTCTCCATCCATGTCAATCACCAACTCCCCCATGCTGGGGGCTGGACACAGGATCAGTACAGATACCTGTAACATCTCAAGCAAGGGCCAGCGCCCTACCTGTGGCTGCTCATTTAGCCTGGCATGGGTATAAAAAGGCCTTGGCCATACTCATTTACAAAGAAGTCCTGAGGCTTTTAAAGGACAACGTCCTAGTCCATGGTCATGGCAACCGTTTAGAATCTAGGTCAGCTGGTCTTGGAAGCGGTCCCAGAAGAACTACCCATTTCCTCAGGGAGCAAGCCAGTCCCAGCCTGTAATGTCAGCCAGCTGAGGTCAGCACAAGGAAGAAAGTGTCAGGTTCGGCCAGAGGCAGAACTCATCCAGCAAAAGATGAGAGCTGGGGGGGGGGGGTGTCCTTGAGGTAGGAGTGGCCTAGAAAGGGAGCCGGATTGACAGGGATGCTCTGGGCCTGGGTGTGAGTCTGGAAACTCCACCCCCATATTTGCAAGCCCCCAACCACTATGCACCGTTCCTCTCCCTGACTCAGGTGTGATAGCCCTGTCTCTGTCCCTATTTCCCAGTCCTGTCCCAGGCCCCTTCACAGACCGGCCTCCTCATGCTCCCTGCTGAAAGAGGAAGTTAAGCCCTGTCAGGGAACGTTTAACTGAAGAGAGAAATAATACAATAAATGAAGTGGACCGCATGAAAATCCAGTCTTCCAACCTTTATGGACTGAATGCTTGTGAGCCCTAAATCATTATATAAAAACTCTACCCCCAAAAGGATAATATTAAAGATGGGGCTTTGGAAAGTCATTGGGGCTAGACAGGGTCATGAGAACCTCATGACAGGATTAACATCCTAAAATGAGAACACAGTGCTAAGCGGTCTATAAGGCAGGAATGGAGTTCACTGGAAGCATACAGCCTGGCACCCTGACCACAGACTTCTGGACTGCACAACTGTAAAAAAAAATGGTTCTGGGATGTTTAAGCCACCTGGTTGTGGCATTTTGTCACGGCAGCTAGCTCAGATTAATATAATACACGACCAAAATAAGTTAAAAACCAGAAATGTGGAAAAAACGATTAGCAACATTTTATAGCAGAAAGCATGTTCTGTAACTCCAAAATACCTGAACTTATGAAGACCACAGATGGAAAAATCACACATATCCCAACAGAAAAATGAGCGGGGAAACAGAGGCCATGAAAAGAAGTCCAGGAAAGGCAGGAAACGGCTTCAGGAGTCCAGGACCACGGCTGCAGATTCACACCCGGGAGACCATTTTAGATCTGACCCATGGGACTGTAAAATAACGAATGTGTGATTTTTTTAAGTCCTAAACTTTGTGGAAGTCTGTATAGCAGTAATGGGACATTAATGCAACTCTCAGTGGGAGGGGGCGAGGGAGGAAGAGGAGGAGGAGGAAGAGGAGGAGGGCGAACACTAGTCACCCTTTTTAGTGGTGTGCGTGGAAAGTGTTAGAATGATTGATCCACAGCTCACACACTACTGATAGAGCTGTGGATACTGTGCCCTCTTGGAGACCGCTGTTTGGGAATGTTTCAAGTCTTATTTGTTTATTTGTGTTTTAGTTTTGAGACTTGGTTTTCACTCTTGTGCCTCCACTTTGCAAATCCAGGATTCCAGGCGTGTACCACCGAGCCTGGTAGTTTCCTGGTCCTCTTTTCTGCTGCAGTAATAAATTATTTTACAAAAGCAACTTCCTGGAGAAATGGTTTGTTCTGGCTCAGCATTCACGGATTCAGCCCATCATGGTTGGGAAATCAGGCTGAGGCCAAGCCTGAAGCAGCAGGTCCCATCACAGCCAGGATCAGGAGCAGAGATGTACGTGGTTGCTGGCCAGGGAAGGATGCCACTACCCACAGATTACAGATCCTGTCATCTCAACGCCCCTACAGGAGTGGACAGAGACTCGTCCCTCAGGCAAGTACAGAGTCTGTCAGTTGACAGTCTGTCACATCATAGCTAGATCAACTCTCTAAGTGTGCATATCCTTTGGCTAAGTCCTAAAACCCTAGAAATCCAGCTGTGCCTATAATGAATCTCTTTGCAGCAGGTAGGTAGGTCAGAGGGAGGGAATCCGGAGTGTTGCAGCCAGAAGGGGCAGTCACCCTGAAGCTTCACTCCCGCAGAGGCCTCTCAGGGGTTTCCACAGCACACGCTGAGCCATTGTGTTAGAGGATTCGTCGAACGAAAACACCACAGGACTCCACAGTGGGATATTTACCACAGTGTTGATTTGAATGTTGAAAAATCAGAAACCACCTACATACCTCCCCAAATTGTGACCTAGCAAGGAAGAGTATTTGTCTTCACTGACCATTAGGTAAATACAAATCAAAATCACAGCTGTTAGTCTCTGGGAGCCAGGCCCTCTGGGCTCTGACATCAAGCCCCATGGGCAGCATCTGTCTCTCTGTCTTCTCTCAGGAGCTCCCTCATCTCTCTCCTTCCTTTCTTATTCTTTTATCTTTCTTCTTGCTTCTCTGCTATTATAATCATAACCTTTTTGTTAGTCATAACCATATTTGTCTGACAATAAAGGTCTTTTCTACGTAAAGACAGTGTTCAATGTCTCCGGCTATTCACCGCTGCCTTCTGCTGCGGTCCGGCGTTCCCACGTGCATCCATAAAAACCCACTGCCAGTTAAACCATACCAAAATACGCACAAAATCCTAACAACAGTCACAAGTCCTCCTTGTGTTTGTAGAAATGTCTCTGTATGAAAGATGAAGAGCAATAGGTGTGTGAGGACATGAAGAAGGGATGCCTTGTGAACCGTAGAGGGCCTGGAGATTGGGCAGCCATGCTGGAAAGCAACATGAAAGTTCTCAAAGACTAAAAATGGAGTCCTGCAAGCTGGCCCAGGGTGCTTGCTGCCAGGCCTGGATCTTGTTTGATAGTCTGTGGTGTCTGGAAGAGGCCTTGTCACCCCATTATAGGGGACAATCTCAGCTCCTCTTCTATGCGCATGTGCACGAATTTAGGAAGCGTCTACAGCCCGGGTCCCGTGTGGTGTGTCTAAGGACCTCAGTGTTATGTTGTCCCTGCTCACTCCAGCCTCCCATCCCCCACCCCACATAACACTCTTGATCTATAGCTCCTCTTCAAGGTGCCCACTGGGTTAGTAACAGAGGATTGCTGGCAGAGCTGAGTGAGTCGGAGGGTAAGACCGGCAACCCCCACCCTCCCACCAATGCCAAGAATTCACACAAAATAGAAATAAATCTGGAAAAAGAGGAAGAACGTGTTGTGACCGATGGCAAACATAGCTGCTTTGTGGGGCCCCGACCTCACAGCATTCCATGCAGGACTCTCTCCTTAGATCATCCATGCCAGCAGTCACATTTTCTGGTTTGATTAGTCCAGGACACCACATGACTTCTTGTGAATTTCTATAAATTCTACTTTTACAATTTTGAAAACTAGTCATTTGAGATTGCCATCTGTTTTCAGCAATAATTCTGACTACAAGTTATACAAATGTTTTTTCTTTGGCACACTCTCTCTTCTATGAGGAGGCATGGAGAGTGGTACTTTCCTACAAAGGGTCTTGAGTCATATTTAATTTGTTATTATAACTATCATATTAAAGACAAGGTTTCTGTGTAGCCCTGGCTGTTCTGGAACTCACTCTGTAGACTAGGCTGACCTTGAACTCAGATCCACAGGGCACTGCCTCCGATTGCTGGGATTAAAGGCACCTTCCACATCACCCAGCTTTGTGTCATGTTTAAAGGTCTCTGTTTTTCCTAGTGACTACAGAGCAGATATGGCCAACCACAAATGCAAGCACTAAAAATAGCAGTTTATCATTTTCTCATACAACTTAATCCTATTTCCGCACATTTATCCCCCCCAGGCAAAATGGAGGTGTGTTTGGGATTTACTCATTCCAACACCCCCTCTCCACTCTGTGATTAATCAATGGAAAAAGCTTCCGGGTTCAGGGCACAGAGCTTGGATGCCACCTGGCAAAGAGATTTCCTTTGAGTGTGGATGTGAAACAACTGTATCACACACACACACACACACACTACACACTCACACACATGTGCACACATATACACATGTACACACAAGTACATATACGTGTACATGCTGCTACTGGCTGTGAAATGGTATACTGCTCTGGCTTCTTTAGAAGACAGTATCAGAGTGTACTAAGTTGAACAGATCATGATGCCTACATTTATCCTCAAAGTTTATTTACATATACATTCACACACACACTCACACATCACAAACACACCACACACCAACCACACACACACCAACCTTTCTCTCTCTCTCTCTATCACACACACACACACACACACACACACACACACACACACACACGTCACATTTAGTTCATGTCTAAAATTCCTCATCGGTCCTAAAACATTAACTCTGTTGAAACTCAGAAGCCATGGGAAGAGTCCTTGCTGTGGGCTCTTGTCATCCTGCCCAGGTCTCTGACTGAGGCCAGAAGAAAAACCAAACAGGAAACAGCGTTATGAGGAGTCGGGGAGAGAGCCATGCTCAGGTTAAAGAACCCGAAGAATATTCTCGGGCTCCGTGGACGTATGCACACGTGTTGATCAGAAGCGGTCAGTGTGAAATTAGGACAGATCTAATAACATCAAAACAAGCCCGCATCTGGGTGTGCAAACGTGAGGAGGAGGCTAGCAAGGTCACCACACCCCAATTACACACCATGGATAACTAACTGGTGTGCACTTCAGTGTAGAGAGAAGTAGGCTTATGGTCAGCGCTGGGATTCGCTCATTAAAGAGAATACTTCTTAAGGTTAAACGATCTTTTTCAACGTAGTTTAACCCGGGTATGGTTACACACAATGTGTCGTAATTGAGAATATGATCATTTTCTGAGCGGATTTGCAAGGGCTGAACATACAGTTTCCTACCGCTAGATGGCTCTGGACCTCACAGTGGCGCAGTAATGAGGTTTGGGGCTATTTATACAGACATATCACAGACCCTCCTGTTACAGTTTCATAATCCTCTTACGTAATGCTGGCTAACCAGGGACCGCTAATCACCACTAGGGAGATGGGCAGAAGGACCCTGATGACGCGATGTCCCTCATATAAGACTGGAAGTGAGAAAGGGTCTGTCCCTGAATGACCAAGCAGAATCTAACTCTGGAATTTGTCCCTGGAGAGGCTGATGAAGATAGAAACAGAGCCGCTGCCTGGAGCATGTCATCAGCTGGATGCTGAAGCAAAGGCAACTTCTTAGGTCTGGAATAACGCTCCGAGGCATCTTCCCCTAGCAGCGGCCCCCCACCTGCAGGGCCTCTTCAATCACTTATGGCCACCCCCAGAGACCCAAAGACCACACATCCAGGCAGCTGTTTCCTAGGGCGTTTTTTTTTGTTGTTGTTGTTTTGTTTTTTTGTTTGTTTGTTTTGGTTTGTTTGGTTTTTTTTTTAATTTTGTTTTTCTGTGCAGTCCAGTCCACATAAAGCTGTGACTAGCACACAGTAAGTAATACATGCAGTGTCTGCTGGAAATGGGGTTTGACACAAAGTGTTAGAAAGGCTGATGAAGTAATCGCTTATAAGTTTCTAGACCTTAAAAAAAAAAATCACATTCTCCTTAAATCCTGCGCAGTGCTGCTGGAAGGTTTAGATCATCGGGATCCAATGCCAGCCTCTGTGGCTACTAGGCTTATGTCACTGGCCGAAGATCTTTCCATATCCAGTGTGGGCTTCTGTGAACTTGCACATTAAAATTCAATTCTGAAGGTGAAGTAAGTTGATGTCACAGAGTGCTAAATGGACTCCTGGAGCAGAGAAGGCACTCAGTGCAGCTGAGGCCTTCCGAAGCCCCAAGGCAGGCCCTAGATGCCTAGGAATCCTCAGTTTCTAACTACAAAGTGAGAAGAAAATATTTTCTTCCCAGAGTTGGCATGAGGTGCTGAGGCAGGAAGCCACCATGTACATTGCCTACAGCAGTCCTCATGGTGCAGAGGCCTAGCCTCCTGTGGTCCGGCTTGTGGGTGAGGAAATTGTTATAGGTTAGTGTAGCTGCAGATTCAGCCAACCATGGATTAAAAGGGTAGCTAGGTCTACCATGGTGGTGTCTGTGTGGAATATGTATGGACTAAGGGTCATAAATGATCTAGAGAGATCTAAAGTACACATATCTTCTGGGCATTTCCAGCCTTCTCACGTTGCAAGGGACATCTTGTTTACAAGTTCATGAACAAATGAGTTTTAAACAAATCACGAGTGTGCTTGCACACACACACACTCACATACATCTCATAATTTTAAAGTTTTGTGATGGACTTTGCCCAGGGGGTATCACCTGTGATGTTATAGGTTTGCTATAATTAACTTTTCTTCCCTGCAACCAAATACTTGTAATAACAACTTAAGAAGAAAAGAATTCCATTGCTCATAACTTTTCTGGTCTCTGGTCATGATCAGCTGGTTCATGGCTTTGAGTTTGAAGCTAGGTGATGATGGCGATGATGATGATGATGTCAGTGATGGTAGTGATGGTGATGATGATGTCAGTGATGGTGATGATGTCAGTGATGGTGATGATGGTGATGATGATGTCAGTGATGGTGATGATGATGTCAGTGATGGTGATGATGTCAGTGATGGTGATGATGGTGATGATGATGTCAGTGATGGTGATGATGGTGATGATGTCAGTGATGGTGATGATGGTGATGATGTCAGTGATGGTGATGATGGTGATGATGTCAGTGATGGTGATGGTGATGATGATGTCAGTGATGGTAATGATGGTGATGATGGTGATGCACTTCCAGGATGCAGCAAGTTCAAATGACAGCAAGACTACACGCAAAAGCTACATCAGTTGATACTGAGGACTAAAGCAGTCTTACACCAGCACGGAAGGATAGGGATGCTGGAAACCCACCTTCCTTTTTAAGTTTTGCTTTTGTATAGTTTTATACAGCTTTTAAGCTGGCCTGGTGGTACATGCCTATAGTCCCAGCACTCAAGAGGCAGAGGCCAGCCTGATCTACTGAGGGAGTTCCAGAAAAACCAGACCTAACAGAGAAACTCTGTTTCCAAAAACCAAACCAAGTCTTTTTCACTTGGATCATAAAGTCCGGGAAGGTCACGTAACTCTCCTTAGGATTGCTTTAATCCCAAGGTCAGGGTGATTAGTAAAGTCAGGTGATCATAGTAGCTGGTTATCAGACTGGAACAGGAAAGCCAAGCAGAACAGAGGTGCTGGGTAGAAGGGAGAAGAAGAGGCAAGGGAACCTTAGGGGTTTCGGAGGTTTGCCCAGGCCAGTGGTCCCACCCTTTTCTGGTGGGCCTGGGTGCTCATGGCTTCAGAAAGGTCAACAAGCGCTGTGAGTATTCACTCACTCAGAAAACCTGAACATCACTTTCATGGCGTCTACACAGGGTCAGACAGATCTGTCTAAGCTATAATAAACTGTCACTTATTATTAGTAATGTCAGAGAAAAATTAATTGTATATCAATAAAATCATTTGAAGTTAGAGTTTATTATAGACATGGCATTTTCTGAACTTTTGGGCCCGTTTATTAAAAGTTAGCTGTATGGACATTGAAAGGTCAGCGGCAAGGAAAGACAGACATGGAAATGAATGACTTAAGACAGTGTAGGCCTTAATTTTAGGGGAAATGCTACAGAAGATCTGTAAGAATCACAGGCCTTCTCAGAAAACTGGGAATCAATCTCCCCAAGGATCCAGCAATACCACTACTGAGCATATACCCTAAAGAGGTACATTCACACTCCAAAAGCATTAGCTCAACTATGTTCATAGCAGCATTATTTGTAATAGCAAGAACCTGGAAACAACCTAGATGCCCCTCAACTGAAGAATGGATTAACAAACTGTGGTACATCTACACAATGGAGTACTACTCAGCAGTAAGAAAAAATGATATCCTAAAATTTGGAGGCAAATGGATGGATTTGGAGACTAGCCTCCTGAACGAGGTATCACAAACCCAGAAAGATAAGCATAGGATATACTCACTCATTAGTAGACTTTAAACAAAAAGCAAAGCATATCCAAGCTGCAAACCACAACCACTGAACAGCTTGGGATCTGAAACACCTTAGACTGGCACCTTGGAGCCCATTCCCTCCAGAGGAACACCTGACCCAGTCTTGATGATGGGATGAAGAAAGTGAATCTGCCTGGAGTGGATGCTGAACTAAGTCAGCTTGGGACCTTGGGACCTCCTGCCCGTGCTGGGGAGGAGATAAGGAGATGGGGAGAAGATAGAGTGACTGGGAGGGGCAGGAGGGGGAAGGGAGTTTCAACAAGGGGATACATGGATTAAAAAATGAGACTTTATTCATAATAAAAAAATAAAATAAAAAAGAATCAGAGGCTACCACTCACTTCCAAACTGGGTTGTTACAGGGCAGAGAGATGGCAAGGAAGAGGTCCAAAGTGACTAGTCAAAGAGTGTTAGATGATATGATCATCTTCCCTGCCTGGCTGTGACTTGGAGTTCACTGGGTAAGGAAGGCAAAAACCTAGGGACATGAGCTCCCTTAGTTACAGAAACCATCACAGCTGAGTCAGAATGGAGGAGGTAAGAGCTAACAGGAATGTTAGTATACACAGTTCCAGTGTTCAGGAGGCTGAGACAGAAGGGCTGGGCGTCCAAAGACCCTGCGTTACTCAGTAAGTTCCAGGCCAATCTCAACTACATAACAAGACTACATCTAACAAAAATATCAGGCATGGAAGTGCATTTCTCTACTCTCAGGGCTTGGGGGGCAGGGGATAATCCAGTAGCCAATGCTAGCCTCAGCTACATGAGAAAGACAAAACAAGTCCAACTACATTATATGCTATCGATTTCTGGTGGTCATTGCCATACAAAGCAAGTAACTGGCAGGGACCAGTGACCAGACAAGAATGCTGGACAGCAGGAGCCTTGGTGAAGGGTGCCTTAATGAGGGGATCCATCCTGTGCACTCAGCACTATTTGGGGACATGCTTTACATAAACATTTCAGTGCCTCCTGAGCACCCCTCACCCCAAACACACACTCTGGTTTATACCAGATTTCAAGGTTATGGCTAAGACACTGTCATGAAAAACTGCAGCTCTCATCCTACAGGGAACAAGAAATAGTTTACTGTAGAGTCATTTTGAGTGAGTATGGCCTAGGAAACAGATTTAGGTTACCCCAAATTCCATGTTCCAATATGGAAGCATTTTCACAGGGTTTCTACAGTTTTACAGGTCAAAAGGAGACATAAACCAAGACAAATTTAAGATGCATTAGTGGGGTACACAAGAGAGAAAATACATTAGTTAGTATACACCAGAAAGGTGGGTACATTAAGGTGGGGAAATTTTTTCATAGCCCTAAAATATCTGATAACATTGTTAGCTCTTCAGTTGGTGGAAACTAGTGTTTTGTTAAGTTGATAGTTTCTAAGAGGTTTTTT
Source organism: Sigmodon hispidus (assembly GCA_004025045.1). Taxonomy (NCBI): domain Eukaryota; kingdom Metazoa; phylum Chordata; class Mammalia; order Rodentia; family Cricetidae; genus Sigmodon; species Sigmodon hispidus. The sequence continues at coordinate 14,169 of PVIH01009696.1, read as the reverse complement.
TTTTTAATTTATTGTAAAAGGTGTTAGTTCAGATTCTGGGTGGGGCAAGACTGGCTGTCCCAGAGGGCTAACACTAAGAGAAAGTAATTAGCCTCCAAGCCTACAAAATTCCAGTCTCTCCACAGTACCAGGAATCCAATCCGTCCATCAGTCTCTGCAGACACAGACTCTTTTCAGGAGTTTTTGCTCACAACACTGACTAGACAGCTCAGGTTTAAATATCAGGAGCCATTGGTACCTCTCCTCAAAGGCAGATGCCACTAGACCTTAAGTATCTAACTGCCCTCGGTGAGCTTAAGTATCTAACTGCCCTCGGTGAGCAGCGTGCAAAGAAGAACAATTGCCTAGAGGCTGAGGTCAGGAGGCTGGAGTGTGGCTGCCCTGGGACCTCCAGTCATTCTCCAAAATGCTTACACCCAGCCTTTCTGCAACCAGAGCATAGCCTGGTTCTGAACACTAGGCAGGGAATAGGTTCCTGAAAACCAAGAGGACCTACACATCCAAGGGAGCTTTGGATGCTCTTTGTTGGAGCTCATCTGTGGGGACCATGGGCTCATTGCCATTAGCAGGCACAGGAAGCCTCCTTAGACCTGTTATCTTCATCACACCTGGGGCTCCGATTCCCAGCATGCCTACCAGGGGAGACACTGGGTGGAGGGCAGGTCAAGGCAGGGAGAGAGCGTTTGCACCAATATGCAGATTTGGTGATCTGTGGCTGCGACCATTTTGAAGATGTCCTTTATCTACTAACACAGAGTGGCACTGTCAGCAGCTCTGAGGCACAGCAGAGGCATTGTGTAGGAAACTGTGGTCAGCAGCTAGAGATCCCCAGCCTCTGGGGTGTCTGTCTTCTGGCTCCAGCTTTTGCTGACCTGACCAGTCCCAGGCTCAGAGGGGACACTGATAGCCTCAGGGCTGATCCCAATCTAGCTGGCAGCAGCAGTTTAGCAATATTGGAAAAACACCATGCCCCCGAGGCCCCTGCGAAGTCCATATGACAGACAGCAGGGAATGTCACGGTATGGTCAGTCCCTTTAGGTAGTTTCTCAACGAGAGCTTTTAGGAAATGTAGTCTCAAGCTCTGCTCCAGTCCAACGGACTCAGCAGCTTCTGAGATGAGGCTTGGATAAGGTCCTCCCTCTCCCAGGTGAATGCAGGCTCCTCAATGAGAAAAATAATTAAAACAGTCATGAGGTCTCTTCCACTGAAGGAGTTCTGGATAAAAATCCAATTGATCAACAAACACAGCTTTTCCTTGATTTCCATCTTCTCTTCTAAATGGCTGCCGGAGCAGGTGGGACTGTGCACAATGTATGGTGGAGGTGTCCTGCTTCAGATTCAAAACCCAGCAGTGCATTGTTGCTGTGGACCTTCAAGTTCTGTCTTCCCATATGGTCCTTAATGATAAGAACCGCCTCCAAGGATCATATTAATAACCGAGGAAGCCACAAAGTGCTAAGAATAGCAGCTGACATGTGGCCATTTTAGAGATGCCATATGAGTATTAAACAAGGGTTCCAGGGTGATGGTGTCTAGGATGGACTACATTTCCCAAAGTCCCCTCCCTGTGCAGGGTTAGGGAACCTCAAAGGAGAGTCTATGGGATCTGGTTGGTAAAGTGAGGAAGCTGGACTTCAGCAGCTCCACCTTCCTCTGAACACCCCACACGCTGGTCAGCAGGTCACCAAGACTACAGGGGGTCTGCGGCTCCTGCTCACAACTGACTGTTCTTTCAGCCCCCTCCCTGAGCAGCCCAGCCTCTAGACTCCACACAGACCTATTGCTAGGAGTTCCAGCCATAGTGGACATGGGGAATATGGGGTGAAATGGTTTTCTCAAGCTGGGGGACAGAGGTCTTCTAAGAGAAGCATGCATCATATGCTGAGATGCTTGGCAGGTAAAAGCGCTTGATGTTCAAGTCAGACAGCCTGAGTCTGATTCCAGGCACAGGGCGGAAGCAGAGAGTTGACTCTCTAACAATGTCCTCTGGCTACAGCAGGTGCACATACACAATAATAACCACCCATAAAAAACTCTTTATAATTTCTAAAAATATAGGAGAGGAAGGGAGAATGGGCTGAAGAGAAAAAGGAAATCAACAGCCACAAGCTTCTGACTTCCAAACTCAGCAGAGTGCAGTGCATGCAAATGGCATGACCTGATCCACCAGACACTAGATTGGAAACAACTGGAAACAGCTGTACCTCATTTGAGCAGGGGGAAGAGAAAGCCGTGCATTGCCGGAATCGAGAATATGTGCACGGGCGTGTGTGTACACCTAGACCATGATACACGTGGAGATAAGTGGACAGCTTGTGACAGTTCTCGCCTTCGACCACGTGGGTACTAGAGTTGGGTTGCCACCAAGTGCATTTACCTGCTCAGCCATTTTACCAGGTCTTAGTTTTTGAGGTAGGGTCTCTCATCAAGTCTGGAGCTTGTCTATTGGGCCAAGCAAGCTGACCAGTGAGCTCCGCAGTTGACTTGTCCTCCACAGAGCTGGAGTTATAGACACAGACACACAAGTACATGGATACTGGGGATCCAAATTCAGGTCCTCATGCAAACACAGAGAGAGAGAGAGAGAGAGATCTTTCTTCTTCTTGTCGTCCTTGGGAGGCATGGTGGAGCAGGGAGAGTGGCACCAACCACCGCAGCCTTCCTAAGATGTGTGTGTGGGGGGGTCCTTTTCCATTTTATTTCAAAAAAATTTTTAATTATCTTCTCCCTCTTCCTCTCTCTCTCCCTCCCTCCCTCCTTTCCTCCTCCCTTCTCTCTACAAAGACCCAGTAAATAAGTCTGGTGGCAAGGCCAAAAAGAAGTGGTCCAAGGGCAAAGTCTGAGACAAGCTCAGCCATCTAGTCCTATTTGACAAAGCTACATATGACAAACTCTGTAAGGAAGTTCCCAACTATAAGCTTATGACTCCAGCTATGGTCTCCGAGAGACTGAAGATTCGAGGGTCTGTGGCCAGGGCAGCCTCCAGGAGCTGCTTAGTAAAGGACTTATCAAGCTGGTTTCAAAGCACAGAGCCCAAGTGATTTACACCAGAAACACAAAGGGTGCAGATGCCCCGGCTGCTGAAGATGCTGCACATTTGGAAAAATAAAGCTTTATTAAATCAAAAAAAATGGAAAAGAAAGGTGCCCGAAGTTGTCCTCTGGCCTACAATACACAAACATACACAAATGCCCAGGCGAACACATCCACACAAATGTGTACTTGCTCTACATGAACATGCACACTCACACAAGTGTTCTGTTTTCTTACGGATCGGTTCTGTGGGGTGAGCCACTAGGAGGAGCTTTGAGAATCCCCAATAAAAAAGCCAAGAAAACCGATGATGCAACTGCAGCCTCATGATGGAGACCTGGCAGCTCCCTCCCACCAGGGTCTCTGGTGTGAGCTCACAGTGGATGAAGGTCATGGTTTGCAAGCTGTCAGTCTATCATGCTGGGACCATGCCGGAAAGGCTTGGTCCCCAGGAGACGGTATCGCAAAGTGGTGTGGCATCTTCAGAATACAGGCTTTTGTGGGAACTCTAGGTCAGGTGGGGCACTGGGGGAGGGGAGAAGATGGTCTTGGGTTCTCAGCGCATCTTGAGATGTGAGTGGTGGCCCTGAGCAGAAAGAACACCAGCCTTGGGCTTGAATCTGCAGAACTGTCGATCAAACGCATTTCTACTTTGTATGTCGTTTCTGTGGGATTTCTGTTAACTCAAGGCTGATGAATACAGGGACTGTGAGCAGTGTGAAGAGGGTCTTAACAACAGGGAATGCTGATGGAAGACAGTTTCCCTGCCTTCCCAAGCTTGGGCACAGTCTTCAGCCTTCCTAAACCCTGGTCTGTTTTGGTTGTTTTTAAATGCCTCCCTGTAAGCTTACAGAGAACTCACGTGATTAACACAGAGCACCCAGGGCCATCATTAGTATCTGACCCTTTAAATTTGCCTTCCTATCATCTAAGATGTGTTAATACTTTCCAAAAGTAACACCAACAACAAAACCTAATGCTTCCACAAAAGGTGCTTAACCGAAGCATCTAGAAAAGGACAGCTCCTGGGGGCTGGAGAGATGGCTCAGAGGTTGAGAGCACTGACTGTTCTTCCAGAGGTCCTGAGTTCAATTCCCAGCAACCACATGGTGGCTCACAACCATCTATGATGATATCTGGTACTCTCTTCTGTATACCATATAATAAATAAATCTTAAAAAAAAAGAAAAGGACAGCTCCACGCTTGGTGCTTTGTAGGTCACTAGTACCATCAAGGGCCAGACTATGTTTACTGTCTCATTAGCCTGATATCTCATGATCACAAGATGGCTGCCTCAGTGCTGCCCAATAATGCCAAAATTATCTCCTCCCCTCCTGAGTCCAGGGAGGAGACTTTCTTAGAATTTCCCCTGGTAGACTCGGTGGTCAAGTTCAAGATATATATTTAGCCAACAGTATGGCTTGGACCCTGGATAATCACAACAGCTCACATGTTAGCCGCACCCTGGAGAGAAGTCTTGGAGACTTCCCTCTGGGTCTCATGTCACCATGATGGTATTGATGTTGGATTGTGGGCTGGGGGGTACCTAGGAGAGAAGGGGCATGATGCCTGCCAATGTTGTTGCAGTGAGTTCCCTGCTCTGGTGTATTCTGGATCAGCACACACACAGCCTGCTCTTCAGTCTCTATGGTCCAGTCATTCCTGGGCCAGCACTGCCCAGGCCTGTGCTATGTTAGGAATTCCGACTCATTTCTTCTGCTGGCAGAGCAAAGTAGGATCTGCTTGTTCATTTGTTCACTTGGCGGATCATCCTTAGCACTATCTGTGGGCCCATTGCCCATGTTCGTTGCTGACACTTGAGTTCTCTTTGGGGCTATTCTGCAGCATGGGTTTGCTTGGTTTTTGTGTTCTTCTTGTTAAAGGCAATTTTTTGACAGGTACAAAATGGCGTTTGTCCCTGTCACAGTACAATGACAAAAGACCTGCACTCCACATCTTTGTCCCCGGCCTCTGGGGATGTTGACGATTTCCCCAGAACGTTCCATGTTGCACTCATAAGCATGCTGACACTTGCCATTGAGCTTTATTCCCTTGGCAGCTCCCAGGTGAGTTTCTCCTTTGTAGCTTGACAGTTTGCTCTTTAGGCTTGACTAATGTTCCATCGATGGCACAGAGCACCCACCACTCACTAAGTGTCACCCACTGAAAGTCGCTGTTTCAGGCTTTTGGTTTTGGCTTTCACCATAGGCTGATTAGAATAGCATCTACCTCATGGGACTATGGCTAGGGTCCAGCAGGAGGGCGCTGGTGTTTTATGATGTCTAGAGTATGTCATGTGGAATCAGTGACACAGATGTCTGCCCTATAAGTCTTTACCATTGCTACTCTGGTGCAGTCATCTGCCTTAAGAAGAACCACACTTACGTTGTCTAGATGTAGAGAGAATTAATGTCGCTGCAGGCTGCTGGCGCATACACACCACTGCACTCTTCTGCTGCCCTTCTGTGACTCACACCTTCGTCTGCAGTGTGACTGTGCTGGGTTTTTCGTGTGCTCTACTTGTTAAAGTTTTACTTTTTTAAATGAGTGTGTGTATGCGTGTGTGTGTTTGAGTGTGTGTCTGTGTATGTGGTCTGTCTGAAGGGATGTGTGTGTGTGTGTGTGTGTCTGTGTGTGGTCTGTCTGTAGAGATATGTGTGTGTGCTCTGTATGTCTGTCTGTCTGTAGGGGTGTGTGCATGTAAGTGCAGAAGTCTGTGAGGGTCAGACTCGACAGAGGCCCGTGGAACTGGAGTGACAGGTGTCGGGGAGCGCCTTGTGGGCACCAGTTTCTCTGTCAGTTCTCTTACCCACTGAGCCATTGCTGCACCCCCTCAGCACAGGTTTTCATCCAGAAGTGAGTGGGCTGGAAATGTAAATTTCTGCCTTCTAACCTAAAAGTGCATTTTAAAACAAGCCATCATCCCGCTCAGATTAAGACCTCGGCTTATTGTTCAGCCTACTCTAGAGTAGACATAAGGCTTTGCCTCAGCTCAAGGATGGTGGCTTTGACAGCAATGGCCGCTGGGCACACCACAGCTGCCGTATCCCTCCTGATGCTGTACCAGCCATGCTGTGTGGCACTCATGGACGGGAACCCCTCTGCTTTGGGGCAGAGTGAGGATGAAATAACAATCTCCTGCGAACCCTCCTTGATTCATGTCCCCTCCCCAGGTTTGGCCTTCTGATGCCAAGTCACAAAAAAGTGTTCCTAATTTAGCTCATTGCTTCTAGGGGCCGTCTGTTTGATTCCCAAATGAGGTTTGTTCTTATTCTGAGGTTGCTTCCAGAATTCAGAACAGGGTCTTGCTGCCATAAGCCAGTCCCTCTGCCCTTGGTCAAGGCAACCAGAGGGGCAGGCCCAACACAGCAAGATTTGGTCAAATGGTTTTGATTTGTGTGTGTGTGTGCGTGTGTGTGTGTGTGTGTGTGTGTGTGTGTGTGTGTGTGTGCGTGATCTTTAAATTTTGTAATTCCTTGAGAGTTTCATATAATATATTTGACCTTGTTCAGTCCCCTCTCCCAATTCTTCCACAGCCTCTCCCACCTCCCTGCTCCTCAAGTTCATGTTCTTTCTCACTCTATAAAAAAGCAAAAGCTAGGATATTCAGTTTGTATTGGCTGATTCCTCCTGAGCATGAGGCTGCCCTGGAGTGTGGTTGATACCAGCAACACTCCATGGAAGAAAACTGACTTTTCCTCTCCCAGAATCTACCAGTTGCCAATAGTCCCTGAATTAGGGGTGCGCCTTCACGCCCATGTCCCCATTTTCCATGCTGGGATTTGTCTGGCTTGAATTTGTTTGTACAGGTCTTGTGCCTGCTGTCATAACATCTGTGAGCTCAGGATGCGTCTGCCTGGTGATAGCTGGAAGATGCTGTTTCCTTGCAGTAACCCACCACCCCATCTCATGCATCTTCTCTTCTGCACCTATCCCTGAGGCTTGAGGGGATCAACATCCCACCCAGGGCTGAACATTCCAGATCTCACTCTCTGTGCACTGACCCGTTTGGTGTCTGTGTTAATTACTATCTATTGCTGCAGAAGCAACTTTTCTCCCGGAGCCTCAAACTATGTCTCTCGGTAGGAGGCCTGCTCCAGGATGCTCCAAAACGCACACATCTCCCCACTCTCAAGTCTAATCTGAGCACACAGCAGATTAGAATGGGGTTTGCACACACAGACACACACACACCTGTGACCTTGTCCCTTGGCTGAGCCCGCTCTGAGGTTGTCTGTCACACTGTCTGGGACCTCCCTGTGAGATTTCCAAGTGAGGGGCTGGTCAGGATTCCATACTGCACCAAGGCTTGAGCTTTGTGAATGAAGATTGCCCCTTTGTCCAGTGTCAGCTTTACAAGCATCATTCTCCATGTGACAGACTTCTCAGAATGAGGCTTTACTTTGGCTGCTTTGGAAGATCCCTGTGGTGGTTGATTTTATGTCACCTAAACTGGGCAAAGAGATGCTCAGACAGCTAATATTTCTGGGGATTGTTTGTGGGGGAGGATCTAGACTGTAGCATGTGAGATGGTGGTCTGAGAAGAAGTGTCACTCTCATGGACATCAGCAACCCCCCTGGGGGACACTCTGCTTGAGCTGCAGCATCTTCATAGGCCAGGAGAGGCAGTGATCTAGCAGGTAGGTGGCAGTTCCCTGGGACTTTCAGCCTCCATAGTTACACCAGCCAGTCCCTCAAAAGAAGCCCATTGCTATAGGTCTATATGCCTCAGTATGCTCCACATTAGAGATGTTCGTAGTTCCAGACAAACTGGGATTACTGCTGTGAGGACCTGAGGGCAGGACCCAGGTCTGTGAGTGCACCAGGCAGCCAAGGGATTCAAAAGTTGGATTTGTGCCAGAGGACTCAGCCAATAGCTGCTGTACCATACCCCTGTTGCCCAATCCTGGAATGCCAAGGTGTGTTGCACCTTGTTTACGTATGTTTTATTTTTAAAGACACCTGTCCGTCAGGACAATGGGGTCCTTAACCTTACTGCTGTGCTGGACTAAGGCTATTGACCCGGGTTCCTTGAAATCTGTATGTAAAATTAAAATTCTCATGCATGTTGCAGCATGTCCAGCCTCCCTGGTGGTCATGGAAATTCTTAGATGAGAGTATAACATATGGTGCATTGTCCAGGAAGAACTTCCACACTTCCAAGGACTCTGGACGGGGGAGTGGTGGTAAGTGACTGCCAGCAGGAGGGAGCCCCCCCCCAAGTGAGTGCAGGCCGGTGCCAGCAGGGCTGAGTTGGTAAGCAAATGGGGCCAAGTGTGGCTTGGAGGTGGCAGCGGTGGCAGGAGAGTGGCCAATTGTGGTGGTGCACAGCGGTAGGATTTGCAGATGGCAGCAGATGCGGGCAGCCAGGAAGGCTAGGGGCAGAGCACCAGGAAAGGGCAACCACGATGTGGCAGAGCAGAGTTGCCTAGAGAAGGGTACATTGGTCAGTGACTGACCAGAGAATCAGGGGAAATGCATTGGGCTTCCCAGCCTATGTCTGTAGCCGAGGAGTGGGCAATGTGGAGCTGTTGCAGAGCCAACTTGCCTGTGGAAGGCTGCATTGGTCAGTGATTGACCAGAGAATCAGGGGAAATGCATTGGTCTTCTCAGCCTGGGTCTGTAACAATGGGAAGTCTCTCGTGTCTGTCGAGGTCAAGGACCTCAAGGATCAGTAATCAGAAAGATGCAAAAAGCACCTCGTATCTGTGAGGACTGTGATCCTTCAAACTCTATGTGGACAGAGGGTCCCATATTTGCAAGGAATGCCGTGGGACAGACAATTTCTCTTCTGGATTTAGTCTGTCCTCTGTGGTGTTTGTGTTTCTGTGTATTTGTGCTCTTGATTATGAGTGTCAGAAGGCAGGCAGTTTCTTCACCACTGGACTTAGTCTTAAACCATTATCAAGAGGTTAATGCACATGTTAATAATCTTTCTGTTGGACAGCGCTATGTGTGGGTTGGCCTCTGGGAGGAATCTTCAATTTGGCCCTCATAGAGGCAGTGGAGAAAGTGGTCTTCAGACCTCAAATAGGACATGCTGACCAAGTGCCCTACATAGTGGTCTGGAGAGATTTAGTAGAGAATTCACCTCCTTGGATTAAATCATCCTTGCCCTGACAGGTCAAGATTCTGGCAGCCACAGAGAAAGGCACACTCTCTAAGACCCCGTTAGCTCCTAAGCTGGGGGCCCTTCAAGGAGGCAGTACAGAGGATGAGGTCTCTCCCACACCTCTTTATACACTCAATCCTTGTGCAGCCATCCCCATGTGAGATGGTTGTGCACAGTTTTTGCAGGTACCCTTCATGGTGGAGGAGAGAGATTGGATGCAGACCGAGACTCAAAAGCTGGTTCAGGGCGGCGCCACAGAAGAATCCACAGCCAATGAGACTATTGCAGATGCAGCCTCTGCCGGGAACGGGGTGGGATTGTAATATGGAGGAAGGTAAGGTGAGCTCCCCTGTAGTCTGTCGCCAGTCTCTTTTGGGGACCCCCAATGAAGCCACAAGATGGTCTGAAATTTGATAAGGATGCAGCGTTAGTGAAGGTGGCTCAGGAAGAACATGAAAGGGAGAATGCAGAGCGAAAGAGAATCAAAGGAAACAGCTTGGGAATCAGCACATCTCTAACATGCTGCTGGTCCTACACAGAATCCAGAAATTAGTCTGTTATAGTATGTTAACGACCTACTGACTGCAGCCACAGATCGAGAAACTTGCTTGGTGTGGCCTGAGCAGCTATTGCAGACTTTGGGGAGCCTAGGGTACTGTGCCTCAGCCAAAAAACCCAAATCTGTAAGCAACAGGTAACATACCTGGGGTACATCCTGATGGAAGGGCAGCGATGGCCCTCAGATGCAAGGAAAGAGACAGTCACACCTACTACTGCCAGGCAAGTGAGAGAGGTCCTGGGCTCAGTGGGGTTCTGTCGTCTGTGGATCCCAGGATTTGCAGAACTGGCCAAATCTTTATATGAAGCCATCAAAGAATGGCAGAACTTCATCTGGACTGAGGACTACCAGCTAGCCTTTGGCAAACTCAAGCAGAGTCTCCCCAGCACTGGGTCTGCCAGATGTGACCAAGATATTTCACTTATATGTAGATGAGAGCAAGGGGATAGTCAAAGGAGTCCTAACCCAAACACTAGCATCTGGATGGCCATCTTGCCTCCACATAATAGTGGTTGTGGCACAGCTGGTCAAGGATGCTGACAAGTTGACCTTGGAACAGATTCTCATTATAACCACCCCCAATGCAGGGTGTTCTCAAGCAGCCCCCTGATCGGTGGCTGAGCAATGACAGAATGACTCAGTACCGGCTAATATTTAACCCTGCCAGAATAACCTGCCAGGTGCCCTCAGCTCTGAATCCAGCTACTCTACAGCCTGATCCAGATTTGGAGGTACCACTGCACAACTGCTCCAGGATCCTGGCCCAGGCACACAGCATTAGGCCAGACTTGCCTACCGGGAAGTGGGCTTTATTGAGATAAAACCTGGCAAGTATGGTTACAGGTATCTGCTAGCTTTGTTAGACACTTTCTCAGGATGAACAGAGGCATTTCCCACAAAACATGAAACAGCACAGGTGATGGCAAAGAGGAAGACACGGTATGGAAGGTATGGATTTCCAGCCATGATGGGGTCAGACAATGGACCGCTTTTTGTGTCCCAGGTAGGTCAGAGTTTAGCCACCTTTCTGGGGAGTGATAGGAAATTATATTGTGTATACAGACCCCACAGTTCACAAGTAGACAGGATAAGCTGTACTCTAAAATGGGGCCTAATTAAATTGGCCTTGGAAGCTGGCACAGACTGGGTGGCTCCCTTTGCCTCATATGGGACCAGGAATTCTCCTTATCAGATGAAGCTAACCCCATTTGAATTTATGTTTGCCATCCCTTTGTCCTACCATCCCTAACCTCCAGGTGGATTTGCTGGCAGAAGTAGATGACCAAAATCTTCTCCATGCTACACAAGGGGCCTGGTAGATACACAAGAAAGTGTAGCCCAAGCTCAGGGCCCTTTATGAATCTGGTGTTTCCCATGACAAGTTTCAACCAGGGGACTGGGTCCACCTTAAGGGACATCACCTAGGGTCCTTGGAACCCACCAGGCCAGCAGACCCCTAAACATTCAAGGAAGATTTCCGGAGTGGCAGATGGGAAGATCCAGACAACCCCCTCAAAGTGGTAGTGTGGCTCCTACTGATAATATTTCCTGCTGGGACTGAGGCCTTGGGAAGTACATGGACTTCTTGGACTCAGACCTGGATGGAACTAGAAACAATCATGGAACTCTCAGGAACAGTCAGGGGGGAAATACGAGGACCTGAGAGCAAGGCCCAGTTTCAGAGAATCTCTAAGAGCCTGAGGGCAGGGCCCAGGCCTGCGAGTGCACCCAGCAGCTAATGGGTTAAAAAGTTGGATGTGCACTGGAGGACTCAGCCAATAGCTGCTGTACTGTACCCCTGTTGCCCAGTCCTAGAATGCCAAGGTGTGTCGCACCTTGCTTACGTATGTTTTTCTTTAAAGACACCCCCATCCCCTGCCCATCAGGGCAACAGGGTCCTTAGCCTTTCTGTTGCTCTGGAACAAGGCTATACACCCGGGTTCCTTGGAACCTGTATGTAACAATAAAATCTTCATGCATGTTACAGCATGTCCAGCCTCCCTGGCAGTCATGGAAATTCTTAGATGCGAGCATAACACTGCCACTCAAAGGCATTTCTCAGGATGGCTGGTTGGGGGGGAGGCTCCTTAGGGAGTTCCGTTGCCAGGACTGCCCCTACATCTAGCCAGTGAAGAAGCTGTGCCCAGCACTGTTTCACACACAGCCTGGGCCGTGTGAAGAGTGCTCCTGAGGTGTGTCTGGCTATGTGTGGTGTCCCCTACCTCCATCTTCCCACTACTACTGTGCCCCTGAGCCTGCTCTAGCTTAAAGGCCAGGCATCTCTGATTCCTTTCTCTCTCTTGTCCTCTACAGCCAGGCAGTTCAGACCCTATTCAGGACATTTCTTCTCAGGCTCTTCCTCATTTAACCCTACACATGTCATTTCCTTTGATTCCTAGGTCACTAGGTGTCATCTACATCTCAGGCTCACACATGGGATGCTGTCTTGTTTCCGCTTCTTCCTTTCCATGCATTCATGTGCCATATCCATCTTTCTAGCACTTAGTCATTGCTGGGAGCCTCCCAGGCACCCATAGCAGTCAGAAACCTGAAACAGATTCACACAAATCTAATGACCCAAGTACTGTGTCAATGCCCCATATCTGCATACGCACCTTCTAAGGAGGGTCCAATCCTAGCCCTTAGGGCAGTGGCTCTCAACCTTCCTAGTGTGGTGACACCTTAATACAGTTCCTCATGTTGTGGTGACCCCAACCATACAATTATTTTATTGCTACTTTATAATTGTAATTTTGCTACTGTTATGACTCACAATGTAAATATCTGATATGCAGATGGTCTTAGGCAACCTCTCTAAAAGGGTCATTTGACCATCCCCAAGGGGTCTCAACTCACAGGTTGAGAATTGCTGCCTTAGATTGTCTGTTAGAATGCAGACCCAAAGGATGCACTTGTAAAAAGCTAGGAAATAACCAACCAAAAGACCATTTCACTAAAGGAGACAGAGTGAGGCCCAGGAAAGATGGCAGGAGGAGAGGGGTCAGTGAGAGCTGGGAAGGAAATCTGGAGACAGAGATGAGAGGTCTTCAGGAGAGTAAGACTATCAGGGGCAGAGTTTTGAGATACTTAGGGTTGCATCTTTTCAAAAAACAGCGCTAGAGACTGACAAATACTGTCAATGTTACGCTATAGTAATGCTTTCAAGACTAGGGCCCAGGACTGTTTTCACCCTAATGCCACTGAATGGCTCTGAGGCATCACCTATGGCCATAGCTGAGGAAGGTGCTTATCCCCATCATGGTGATTGCTGACTGAGTGGGGGTGGCCGGGCTGCTTTGGTTTGTCTACTTGATACAGGCAGTGGAAGAGAAAATCTCAGTTGGGAAAATGCATTATTAATTGCCCTGCAGGCAAGCCTATGGGGCATCTTTGTGATTAAGGATTGATGTGAGAGGATTCCGCCCACTCTGGGTGCTGCCATAAGAACCTGAGTAAGCCAGTGAGGTATTCCTTTGCGGTGTCTGCTTCTGAGTTGAGCACTCCCCTGGCTTTCCCAGGCTTTCCCAATGATGGACAGTAAACTACAAGCCAAATAAACCCTTTCTTTTACCAAGTTGCTTTGGTCATGGAGCTTTACCACAGCAACAGACAGGCAGATAGGGCAGATGTCGAGAGGACCTCACCATAACCTAGTGCTCCTCTTCATCTTCAGCATCTCCTTTCCTGTTCCCCTGTCCCTATAACATCCCACATTGGACATACTCCATGGTTTCCGGCAGCATTTTTTTCTAAAGGACCAGATGGTAAATATTTCTGGTTCTTTGGAACAGTCTGTCCCTGTGACAAGCACTCAACTCAGTCCCATTAAATCTTTAAACAGTGGATGAGGCTGGCTCCTCCCTTTATGTACACAAACAGGTCACAGCATTTGGTTTTCTGACCCCGGTGTCTGGTAGAAACTTAGTATTCCTGGTCTCAGTGATTTGAACTTTTAAGACCCAAATGCAAGCTTTTAATAGTCACAAGATTTTTTTCTTCCTCAAGGCCTCCCTGGTGTGCGTGTGTGTGTCTGTGTTTGTGTATGTCTCTGTGTGTGTGTGTGTGTGTGTGTGTGTGTGTGTGTGTGTGCTACTATAGGTATTACTTATGGCAGCACTAGACATCAGCAGTTAAGAGCCAAGACTCTCAACGTTCTTGATTAAATAGTTGTTGCTTCCTGAGCGCTGCTAACCCCTGACAGGACAGACCCTGGCGTAAAAACTATGAAATAGTTTGTTTTCTCTTGTTCTACTACGTAAAGCTGAGCCTAGCAGTTGTGGCTTTTTGTTTTGTTTTGAGAGTATTTTGTTATACAGATCAGGCTGTTCCTCCTGCTGCCTCCTAAGTGCTGGGATTCCCAGCTCACCACAGCATGCAATTTCTTCTTCTTCTTCTTCTTCTTCTTCTTCTTCTTCTTCTTCTTCTTCTTCTTCTTCTCCTCCTCCTCCTCCTCCTCCTCCTCCT
>PVIH01009695.1:0-80490 GCA_004025045.1 Sigmodon hispidus | reverse complement strand
ACAAAATTCTTCCAAAGAACTGCTACAGCTGATAAACACCTTCAGCAATGTAGCAGGATACAAGATAAACTCAAAGAAATCAGTAGCCCTTCTATACGCTAAAGATAGAAGAGCTGAAGAAGAAATAAGGGACACATTACCCTTCATATTAGCTGCAAATAGTATTAAATACCTTGGAGTAACTATAATCAAAGAAGTATCAGATCTGTTTGACAAAAACTTTAAATCACTAAAGAAAGAAATTAAAGAAGATATCAGAAAATGGAAAGATCTCCCATGTTCCTGGATAGGTAAGATCAACACAGTAAAAATGACAATCTTACCAAAAGCAATCTACAGATTCAGTGCAATTCTCATTAAAATTTCAACACAATTTTTTACAGATCTTGAAAGAACAATATTCAGTTTCATTTGGAATAACAGGAAAGCCACGATTGCCCAAAAAAAAGATAGATTATTGAATCTACTTTAATCTAAAAATATAACTGTTAATGTCAAAATATTTTACATCAGTATAAACTTAGGTTCATTGATACAAATTTAAGGTTAATTTTGTTATACTGTATATATATTTCTACTCTTGTTTAAGATGTTATGTTTTTATAACTTATGTAAAATTGTGATGTATACTTAAAAAAGATTAATAGTCACTATGATAACCAAACTCAGTCTCATTAGATAAGTTTTTTAAAATATACAAAGATATGTTTCAATTAAATAAATAATCTTTAAAAACTTCAAAGACCAAGAAAATATGACATTTAAAATATTTTTAAAACTTAGACTTTTCTGGACAGTAAGACAAGTCTACTCCTGGCAACACAAATCGACTTCAAGAAAATGATGGGCATTTTAAAAACTTCATATAAAATTTACTTTCTTTAAGACAATAGTTAGCCATTAGACAAAAAAATTGTTCTTACATTAACTACTTGACAATATGCTATATAAACTGAACACACAAGATTCTTAAAAATATGACCTCTAAACTTTAGCAAAATTACTGGAGATGGTCCTTCAGTTCCTTCCAGGCATCCTTCAAGACACAAGGAAAGCACCTGACGAACTATGCCAGAAGAAACAAAGCAGTCCTTCAAATTTCCTACTTCACTGAAAAGTATGCCAGAGACTCTAGACCTATAGGCTGAAGATGGATGCCCCAACATTTTTGGTGACTGTCTAGGCAGCCAGATGTCATCTCTGTCATTTCTATATTTTGGAAGTTGCTTGCACTTCCTGTTTACTCTGATAATATTATATTCTTCTATGGTCTTTAATAAGGTTGAAAGATTAGGTAATTATAAATATAGTTTTCCTTAGTTATTTTAAAAGATATATTAATATAAAACTTTAGACTCACATTGATAAAATAGATGATAGAATATTTTCCTTAACTTTGCTAAATACATATAGACTAGATATTATATCTATAATTCTTGCTTGATAGCAGTTTTTATAGGTAATTTTGTTATATTAAAATTAAAACCTTCTTTTTTGATTATACAGAAAAGGGAACATGATGTGGGGTGACTTTTTGTATGCTGAATATCATTTGTTAATAAAGACCCATGGCAGGGGATTTTAGAAAGAGGTTAAAAAAAATCTGAGCATAGATAAAAGAAAACGATGGCAGAGTCAAGAGACATGATCCAGCTGCCCAAGAAGCAAGATATAAAAAGATAAATAAACCATGGGCTAAGTGGCAAAATAAATTAATAAAAATAAGTTAAGATTCGAGAGCTAGCTAGCAATATGCCTGAGCCACAGGCCAAGCAGCATATAGTCAATAAAAGCATCTGAGTCATTTTTGTGGGGCTAGGCAGTGACAGGCGAATCCAGACCACAGGGCTAAGCTGGATAAAAAACTTCATACTACAGTTCATCACTGATTTCATGGGCTTGGCTCAGAATTATTATGACTCTTAACATCTCCCAAAAGCGGCCATATTGACCCTCCCATAGTGGGTCTTAGAGAAATAGCACCCTGCATTTCCATCCTCCCTTCTGTGTCCCCATGTCCTTCCTTTCACCTTCTCAAAACTGTGTCTCTCCCTGCAAAGCCTTGCTGAGCCCTGTGCCTGCACCTGAGCTCTTTCTGTGTGCCCCACCACATGGGGCCAGAAATCTATCTCAGGTTTGTTGTGACAGCAACTCAAGAGGATCCTAGTTTCTCACCTCTGCTTCCAGCCCTAGTCTGAACCTGGAAACATTTTTATAGAAGCTATAGACGAGTGGTTCTCAACCTGTGGGTCATGACTAAAATCATCAGAAAACACAGATATTCACATTATTATTCATAATGACAAAATTACAGTTATGAAGCAGCAATTACATAATTTTAAGGCTGAGTGTTACCAAAACATGAGGAACTGTATTAAAAGGTCACAACATTAGGAAAGTTGAGAACCACTGCTATAAATAATTTTGAGCATGATTCTTAATATGTCTGTTTGCTAAATACCTATTTATCTATTGGAGCTGCTGCCTCCTATCCCCCCTTTGATGGGAGGGAGGGTTTGATGACTCATGTAACTTCATTATCTTTGCTAATGGGAACTGGCTTTATTTCGTCTGGAGTTCATCTCAGTATTTACAAATCCAGAAATTTTCTAATTTTCACTACTTGTCACTAAGGGGCTGAACTCTCTTATGTCAGGCTGATAGAAGAGGATGAGAAAGAGGAGCTGGGGTCATAAGTCAGTGCTCCTCTCCAATTAATGATATTTAAAAGTCACAACTGTAAAAATTATCAAGACATAATAAAGGAAAGAAGATGTAAACTTTGTGATTTCAAATTGTATGGTAAATTTAACCTCTTGAATTTTATTGCTTGTTTTTTTTTTAACAATAACAATTAGAATAACTATTTTGCTATTAGATTATTTCTGAGTTTCACGATAACCACAAGGTAAAAACTTGTACACAAACTAAACCAAAAAAGAATCTAAATAATATTACTAAAAACAAAGAAACCTCTAAACAAAAGGTCCACAGTAAAATAGAGAACTGGGGGAATGTACAAGACAATCAGGAAACAGGAGCTGGTGCAAGCATGTGCCTTTTTTATGTTACCATGTGACAGTGGACTGCATTGTCCAGATCAAAAACACAGATCCACTGAATGGATAATAAGGAAGCCCAATGTAATGCCTGGATTAAATCCATTTCACCTATTAGTTCAGTTCCGAGCTCATAATGGGTAGCTCACAACCCAAGTAAATCAAGCTCAGGAAAAACTGATGACATCATCTGGCTTCTAGTGATGATACACATACATGTACATGCACAATTACACCACAGACACACACAGACAGCATACACTCACACACACATTAACATAGAGCATACATACATACTACATACTTACATACAAATACACACACAAGTACATGCAAACACACACAAACATATATGTATACACACAAACAAAAACAGATACATGCATATATACTCTTAAAAATAATTCTTTGTTGTAAAGGTAAAGAATGGTGTGATTACTGAATTCTACCAAGTGATACAAGAGTGATAACAATTCTCCAACTGTTCTAAATATTAAGAAAGAGGAATACTTCCCAAACCCGCATAAGAGCCTGATACTGTTCTGACACATACAGCAAAGATACACAGAGCAAAAACTATGGAACAACATTTATGCAAATTTCCTAAGAGAACATTTATTTGCAAATGATATTTATATCCCATTAAAAATATTGTTCACCATGACAAAACGGGACACAATTCAGGAACTCCAGCTTGCTAAATACAAATAAAAAAGGGATGAGTGAAATGACTATCATTACGTCAAAATACATAGCAAATCCATTTCACCAAGTCAGCATCTCTTTCTGATTAAAATATCTCAGCAAATCATATACAGAAGCTCCATTTTGCCACAGAGTAAAAGAATCCATGAAGAAATGATATATTGTGTTCTCAGGCATAAGCATAAACCTGGAACAACAGATGCCTAAAAGAAAATGTACATTTCAAATTACTTACTTTGTTTCTTGAAATAGGGGCTTCACACCAACAATTTCTTTAGAGCCTCTGTGACATTCTTATTCCTAAAACTGTAGATGAGTGGGTTCAGCAGAGGGGTGAGTATTGTGTAAAACACAGACACCACCATGTCCTTCTCAGGGGTGTGGAAGGAGGCAGGGAGCATGTAGGTGTAGACAGCAGCACCATAGAAGAGGATGACCACAGCCATGTGGGAGGAGCAGGTGGCAAGTGCCTTCTTCCTGCCCTCCGCTGAGTTCATCCTGATAACTGTGAGCAGGATAGATGAATAGGAGCTTGATATGACTGTCACAGGAATGAGAAGCATGAGCACACAGCACAAGTACATGAAGGTCTCATAGAGCCAGGTGTCTGAGCAAGAGAGCTTTGTCACAGCAGGGACCTCACAAAAGAAATGATGGATCTCATGGGATCCACAGAATGGAAAGGTCATGGTTACAGGAGTGAATATGAAGCCATCCAAGGACCCCAGGAACCAACAGACAGACATCAGGAGGAGACACACCCTACGGTTCATGAGGACAGGATAATGCAGTGGATGGCAGATGGCTACATAGCGGTCATAAGACATGGCAGCCAACAAAAAAAATTCTGAACCTGCTAATGTCACATAAAGAAACATCTGCATGCCACAGGCAGGAGTTGAGATCTTGTGGCTCCCAAGGAGCTGGTCCATGAGCATCTTGGGCACAGTGACACAAATGTACATCATGTCCATGAGTGACAACTGGCTGATGAAAAAGTACATAGGTGTGTGGAGGCGGGTGTCAGAGTGTATCAGAAGGATCAGGAGGGCATTCCCAGACAAGGCTATCAGGAAAACCACAAATATGACCACAGCAAGAAGGACAGGGTGTTTGGATTGACTGAAGAATCCCACCAGGGTAAAATCTGACTGTTCAGTGTAGTTGCTCATCCAGGTAATGATGTTCACAGATGTTTCCTAGGCAACCAAGTGTGCTTTGAGGTTAGTGTCATGTGACCTTAGGAACAACTATTCAGTGATGTAATCATCAACCCGAACGTTCTCACACAAGAAGTTCCCTGGACCTGGAGGTCTGAAGAAACATAGAATTCACATCTCATTCAGAAGTATTGGCAATTCAGGGCAAATTCTCCATAGTTCAAGGTCATGAACTTTCCTACCAACAGACCTTGTCTACTGTCTAGTGGTCCAAGCTTGAGAAATTCTGCCCATGCTTACACAAAGAGTGATTTAATGACAAAAAAGGATAAAATCAAAATTATTTTGAAAATTTTGATTTTAAAGGAATCCTTGACCTCCATGTATAAAGGATGCAATTAGAATTTTAAAAACTCTGAGGCACATTTTATATAAAAACACCTTTAAAAGAAAAAATTTAAGGGGCAAATTTCAACAGGTGAACTTACTTAGTCCCCAGGACAGGGATCCTATGAGAGTTTCTGGGCTGCTTGAAGAAGCTTCGCCTTCACTCAAACATGATCAGGGCTCAGAACCCTGAGATACTTGGAGCATGGAGTCCACTCAGTGGCCAAATACTGCCCCAGTGCAGCTGCCACCCACCCACTAGTCCATCTGCACCTAAAATAATGCTGCTGAGGATGGTGATAGTGATGGTGAAGCTGATGACAACAACGATGGTGATGATGATGAGGATGATGAGGATGATAACTTTGACTTCTGATTTGGTCAATGTTAAATAAAGGAAAACAATGACCATACATTACTATCCCAAAGTAAAAATGGCTGAGCACACACGCTTTTTAATGATGTTAAGAACTACTACCCTGGAGGGCCATTGTAGAGATGGGTAATATCGTATTATGGGATATATTACCTTTTTGTTCAGTTTAAATATCATGTACATATTTAAAATTTTGTTTTCCAGATCATAAGGAAAGAATTTCAAATAAATGTTACATATAGCCTATTTAAAAAGGAATTTGAATTTGGTATTTTCTATGTGTTTAAAGGTATGCTTATTCTATAGAAGCATATAAAAAATTTAAATATGTATTTAGATAAATATTCATATGAACTTAGGAATTTACAAAAAGTACATAACATATTTACACATTTAGCTCTGATTAGCTGTTAGCAGAGAAATTCACCTGGGTGGGATCTCAGCTTCTCCCAGTTCATCTCCTCATAAGTCCCACCCTGTGCTCTCAGGCTCTAGGACCTCAGATGACTGTGCTCAGCAGGCCAGGCTGTGCTGGCAGCACCATCTGCCATGTGACTGCCACAGTTCCCATCTCATGGGATCCAAGAAGGAGAGAGAACACTGAGCAGTGCTGAGGTGCCTCTGGCTCAGGCTCCTGCTCCCTATGCTCCATGCTCACAGCCTGACTCTGCACTGGACTCTGAGCACAGTCAAGGAGACCGGGAACTTGATGGTGCGAACATAGGCTCCTGCCAGTCTGTGCAGGACAATGTGTGAATACTATAAAGTCAAAGGTTTAAATGGCTGCAGAATGAGCAAAAGCCACAGGCATGAAACACACCTGCCTTCCTGACGTCAGCTAAAGATTATGCAATGTTTTCCATTAAAACAGATTAAATTTTTCTACCTAAAAATATTTACATTTGTCTTAGTGTGTACGTGTGTTTTTATAACCTTTATGAAAGTTTGTAAGTGTGTGTGTGTGTGTGTGTGTGTGTGTGTGTGTGTGTGTGTGTGTTAGAATAGCATGTTGGATCATCCTGGAAAGACTACAGATGGTTGTGAGCTGCCAAGTGGATGTTGGGAGCTCAACCTGAGTCCTCTGCAAAAGCAGCAAGTTTTTTTACCAGCTGAGCCATCCCTCCAGCCTCTTTCCAACCTAAAGCCCAAATTCTAGTTGGTATTTAATGAAAACCCAGAGCCAGATATTTGGGGAAAAGCTGGAATACCAGAAAGAGAACACAGATCACAGTCAATTCTCACCCAGACAACTTCTCAGAGTAAAAGCTATCTTCAAGAGTTCTCCACCTGGCTTGTTGCTTCTGTAGTTACCTCAATGTCTGCCTACTCCTGCCTTAGATATCTTCTCTGTCCAGTTATTTCACTTCCAGGTTCAACCCTGAATCATAATCCTAGAGTTAAGATTAAAGGTGTGAGCTACTACTGTTTGGATGTTAGACTTTAAACTCACAGAAACACAGAAAGATCTCTGTCTCCTGAGTTATGGGATTAAAGGTATGAGTTACCATTTTGTTATCCCTGTGGTGCTGAGATTAAAGTTATGAGTTACCACTTTCTGACTTTCATGGTTTGACAGTGAGTAATTCTGTTCTCTGATATTCCAGGCTTGTTTTATTAAATATAAGATATATCACCACACCAACCTTTTGGTCTCTAACATGAGAAATGCAGTTATGGTAACTCTCACCATTAAAATGCAAATATCTCCTCTTCCTGAGAAGAGTCCAGCTGTAGTTACAGGGTTGGGGGGAGGAGGAGGTCAGAAAGAACTGCCACCTCCAGGCAATTACACCTCTCTGTTCTCTAAGCTAATCCTGATGCTGGACTGGTTAAAACCCTGTGCTGTCTGGGATGCTCAAGAAGCAGAGAACGCTGCAGGGTCCTTACACTTACATTACATGCTGGACAAATTGGAGGCCAATTGCAGAAGATGGACGGCAAGATATATAGATAGATGATATATAGAAGGAGAGATAGACAGAGATTTCCTTTCTACAAAAGTTTTTTGGCAGATGGAAACTATCTTATTTTCAATATTTAAAGGTTCCAAAACACTACAGACAAAGCAGACTGTATGGTGTATATTAGTGGACACAGCAGATCTCAGGCCAAAGCAGTGGCCACCACATATGGAAATCTATACACCACAGGGTGAATGGAGGTCATGAGGATCTGGGGACCATGCTGGTCTAATCAGTGCTGCCTCTGTCAAATCGGACATCAAGACACCAAGGAGACCAAGGGAACTAGGAACAGAGTGTCTGAGGCACACATGGGGATGGCAGCCTGTTCAGCCCTGCTCCATCTCTCCTGTTTGCATCTCCTGTGAACAGCAGATCCAGCTTCAGTACTGGAGGAGTCACTCAAGCTCCTGAAGAAGCAGCACTGGAATCTGTTCTGAAACCTTTCTATAGCACATCTCCCCAGGAGGCTGAGTTACTTACCTTAGTGTCATTTTCATAGGGAAGACTCAGATTTTCAGAATGTGTACCTAATATGAAACAACCAAGTGACAAAAGACATACATGTTACCAATTTCCAGAACAAAGAGCATGCAGCTGCCTCAGTTCTCCTGGAAATCCTTTTTGCCTGCGTATACTTCAGATCAGTCTAGAGAACGTCTTTCCTTTTCATCATGGAAAACATGAGATGAGCATGTATTTCCTAGACACTCTGTAAGTAGCAGTCCCATAACTGGTAGTGAGCACCATATGATCATTTAAGAAGCAGCATGTATGCTCTTCTAAGTGGACAGGAATAAAGCGTGCTAAGTCTGTTGCATTAAATAAATAGTATTTGAAGTTTTTGGAAGAAAGTGCATGTTCTTTTCTGGAGAAAATAAAACAGATAGAGAAAAATCAAAGAGCCATTGTCAAGGAATACCAGAAGATTCAGATAGTAGATGTTAAATCAGGAGCAGGGACTGCTGTGCAGTCCTCCACACCCCCAGCTCCAACTCACCCCAGATGCTGCTGCCAGTCTTAGTCACCAAGGCCAGGGGACAGTGGCTGGTTAAGTACATAAAGAATGAAAAGGGAGTGATGTCATCCCTGGCTGGACTCTGCTCAATAAGCCGTGATGTGGTAGGGGTTTGTCAATAATGTCCCTTGGAGATTTTGAAGACATAATTAACAGAGTAAAAAAAAATCTGAGAGAAATCTCTATTACACAGCTGTGATTTTTCTCCTTGTATGTTGTTAGTCTCTTAAATTAATAAAAGTATAATTGTAACTAAAATTAACAGAGATCTGAAATTTGAACATTGTAGATGAATCTCAAGTTTGAAATATATACGTCAGATAATGCATGGCCATATCCTTGGGTACCTGTCAAATTGGTTGATTTTCCCTCTCTGTACCTGTCTCTCTATATCTGTCTCTCTCTCATATGTGTGTGTGTGTGTGTGTGTGTGTGTGTGTGTGTGTGTTTGACTGTCTCACTGTCTGTCTGTGTTCCCATAAACCTCCAGTAGTTTTCACAGCTGTACTCTGAAGCATTAACTTCTGCTGCTTAACCATAGACACTACCCCTTATTGGTGCCCAACAGACTGAGCCAGAGACCCCTCCCTCACCTGCCATCCTGTCCTATGGCATCGTCCCTATGCTATAGTGTCAGACACAAGCCATGTTCTTTAGAGCTACATTCATTGTAAATATTTGTTGCATTGTGAATAGTGACACGCAAATTACAGAACCATCTACAAGTACAAATTACTTTAGTAAAAATACGAATATTTATTTACAGTCAACTTGACAAAACCTGTAGTCTCTAGACACCACACATTATAGTGACAGGAGATAGCGGAAAGAAGCTGTACTCACCAGAATTTTTCCTCCCTGCTAACTGGCTTTCCTTCCTGAAGTTCCACCAGGCTTTGGGAGCAGTAAGATCAGCAGGAGGTCTACAAGGCAGCTCTGGGTACTTTGAAAGCTAGCCAACAGGGAAAAAACTCCTGGTCATCACTAACCCCATGTTTCCACATCTGTCAACACTGTATGTGGTATTTTTCACAATAAGGTCTTATCATCAAGTTCTAGTAAGTAAACAAAAGCAATGGCAACAGCCTGTGTAGTTTTGTGAGTCTCGAAAAAGAAACAAACCAACAAAATATATACACACCTGGCACTGGGCTGTCAGGAAGTCCATGGGTTCTGGGAGTCACATCTCCAGAGTAGAGTCTGTGCATCCATGTGAATACATAAAGAAGAACAGCAGGCCTTTGTAATATGTTCTTTTCAAACATCCTTAGAGTTAGATGTTCCCTTCTCTGTCCTCACTCTCAAGCCTTATCCTATGTCAAATTCATTCCCCATTATTCTCTTGCCCTTTGTCTTTGGACATCTTTGTGCCATTATATTCTACTCCCAACTATCCCCTAAGATCTTTCTCTCCCTTCCCATCAATCAGCATTTTCCAGTTTCCTGTATTCTGCAGATTTGCAGATTAAAACCCAAATTGAAAGGTTTGACACTAAGATCCACAGATGAGAGAGATCATGCAAAATTGGTTAAAAACAAATTTCATAAATGTGTAAGCAGATGCTCACACTGAGAATCACAGTTGCACATTTCATAACCCAATGATATTAATGTGTATCCTTATGGCAGTTCTTAAAAAAAGTTTTTGCTCATATACTCTCTAATGTGTGTACAATTATCCCTTTAAATTTGTTGGCATTCTCAGACTACCTATTATTTCACTTTATTTTGGCCTAATAAAAGTTGAAAAATTCTTCTCCTTAGATAGAGTTCACAGAGGACTGGTTGCCTGGGGGATGGATGGACCCATGGCTGGGTCTGACCAGTGAGTGGGGCTCTTTTCCCACATTCTCCTGATCATTGGGGCTAACTTGAGAGATTAGGATGTCCCACAAAGCATAGAACCTCTCAGTGTCACATAGTCCTCAGTGTAAATGGCTTCACATGTCACAGAATAGTTTTGCCACATTATATTCAACTCACTTTCTGGGTTATTACCACATGAAATTGATATTAAATGCTCCAACTTAGCCAACAAAGGTTCTTGGCACTACAAACAATGCTGCTATAAACATAGCTGAGCAAGTGTCCTTGTGGTATGATTGATCATACTTTGGGTATATGCCTAAGGTTGATAGGGTTGAAGTTAATTTAATTCCCAATTTTCTGAGAAACCACTGTATAGATTTCCAAATTGGCTATACAAGTTAATACTTGTACCAGTAGTAGAAAAATATTCCCCTTATTCCACATCCTTTCCAACATAAGCTGTCATCAGCATTTTTGGGCTAGTCATCTGACAGGTGAAAGATGGTATTTCAGAATAGTTTTGATAACTAGGGATGTTGAGCAATTCCTTAAATGTCTTTCAGCCATTTGAGATTCTTCTATTGAGAACTCTATGTTTAGATCTGTAGCCCATTTTTGATTTATTTGATACTTTGATGTCTAGTTTCTTGAGTTCTTTATATATTTTGGAGATCAGCCATCTGTCAGATGTGGGGTTGATGAAGATCTTTTCCCATTCTATAAGTTTATTTTTTTTGTTGACCATGTCCTTTGCCTTATAGATGTTTTCAGTTTCATGAGGTTACCACTTATTAATTGTTGATCTCAGTATCTGTGCTACTGGTGTTATATTCAGGAAGTAGCCTCCTGTTCCAGTGTGGTCAAGGCTGCTTCCAACTTTCTCTTCAGTCAAGTTCAGTGTAACTGGATTTATGTTGAAGTCTTTGATTCACTTGAACGTGAGTTTTGTGCAGAGTGATAGTTAGAAATCGATTTGCATTCTACATGTCGACATCCATTATGCAAACACCATTAGTAGTAGAGGCTTTCTTTTTTCATTGTATAATTTTGGTTTTTTTTGTAAAAAATCAGGTGTGTGGTTTTATGTCAGGGTCTTTCATGTGTCTATTTTTATACCAATACCAAGCTGTTTTTATTACTATAGGTCTAAAGTAGAGCTTGATATCAGAAATGATGATGCCTACAGAAGTTTCTTTATTGTACATAATTGTTTTGACTATCTTGGGTTTTTATCAAGCAATGACATGCATACTGAGGAAAGACTGATGGACCAGCCTGAGCTTACCTTCCAAAGCTGACTGCTTTCTATGGAAACAAGACACATTGTTGAACAATTTTTATTGAGTCAGTTATAATTACATTAAAAATTACTAATGGCTCTGATAGCTCTCCACTGCTCTGGATCAGTTTCTATCAGCCAGCCAACAGATAAGAAATGGGCATTCAAATTTCATGAATACCCCTAGCACTCACTGGACTCTGTAATATCTATGACCCATTCTGCCACCCAAAACCTTCCACCCCATCATCCTCCCCTTGGCCAATGATCCATCACAACATTAGCAACCTCTATAAAGCACTATCTACTCCAGTTGGAAGAGCAACAAACTCTATAGGCAAAAGGCCCACCCACACCATCTGGAAAAATGGCAGACCCCATAGACACCACACCACCTACTCCAGTGGGAAGAACAATCTCTATAGGCACAAGTAAAGCCCACACAAACCAGAGAAAATGGAGGATACGCTGCACTATGACACACAAACCTCAGCTAAGACAGCCCTACTAGATCTAAAGACCATCCAGTCACCAGAACCCTTGACCAGTCAGGCAAAATAACAATAAAAGAAACAGATAATAATGGAATGCAGGACCCATCTAACAAAGACATCACAAGGATCAACACATGTACCTATAACTATCCCAAACCTAGATGGGCAAGTGGCAGTGTAAGAATACAGGCAACTATATAAAGGTCAGTATGGTGCCACCAGAACCCAGTGTTCTACAACAGCACAATCTGAACATCCCAACACAGGTGAATCAGGAAAAAAAAAATCACAAAAATAACTTCATGAAGATAATAGAGGTTCTAAAGAGGAAATAAAAAATTCTCTTAGAGAAATAGAGAAGACAAACAAAAAATTGTAAGAAGTTATTTCAAATTATAGATAAATTATAAATCACAGATCTTCAGGTAAAGGAAACTTCCTCTGGTAGCATAGTCAGGCTGAGGCACACATCACTGACAATTTATTTCTTTTGTTTTGTTTTGTTGTTTGTTTGTTTGTTTTTCCTTTTTTATTATTATCATTATTATTATGAACAAAGAAGTCACACTTTCTTACCTTGTATATCCTTATTCAAGGTCCCTTCCCCCTCACACCACATCAAATCATTTTTTCTTCTCCACAACTACCCATCCCCTCTCTGTGCAGGCAGCAAGCAGTCCCAAGGTCCCTCTCAATATTGCTTAGTTCAGCCTCTCCACTCCTGGCAGATCCAGTTTTCTCCCCACAACCTCAATACTGAGTCAGGTGTTCCTCTAGGGGGAGTGGGATCCAAGATGTCAGTCCAGGGTGTTTCTGATCCCAAGCTGTTCAGTGGTTGTGGTTTGCAGCTTGGGCATGCTTTGCTATTTTCTTGTTTGCTTGTTTGTTTAGAGTCCACTAATGAGTGAGTACATCCCCTGCTTATCTATCTGAGTTTGTGACACCTCACTCAGTAGGATATTCTCTAAATCCATCCAATTGCCTGCAAATTTTAGGATATCATTTTTTCTTACTCCTGAGTAGCACTCCATTGTGTAGATGTACCACAGTTTGTTAATCCATTCTTCAGTTGAGGGACATCTAGATTGTTTCCAGGTTCTTGCTCTTACAAATAACGCTGCTATGAACATAGTTGAGCTAATACCTTTGGAGTGTGACTGTGCATCTTTAGTGTATACACCCAGAAGTGGTATTGCTGGGTCCTTAGGGAGATTGATTCTCAGTTTCCTCAGAAACCACCATACTGCATTCCAAAGTGGCTGAACAAGCTTACACTCCCATCAACAATGGAGGAGTGTTCCCCTTGTTCTGCATCCTCTCCAGCATAGGCTATCCTCTGTGCCTTTTATCTTAGCCAATCTAACAGGTGTCAGATGGTATCTCAAAGTTGTTTTGATTTGCATTTCTCTGATGGCTAAAGATGATGAGCACTTTTTCAGGTGCCTTTCAGCCATTCGTAGTTGCTCTGCTGAGAATTCCCTTTTTAGATCTGAACCCAGTTTTGTTTGGGTTATTTAGGGTTTGGGGCTCTAGTTTCTTGAATTCTCTATATACTTTAGAGATAACTCCTCTGTCACTTGTGGGGTTGGTAAAAATCTTTTCTTGTTCTGTAGGCTTTCATTTTGTCCTATTGACAGTTTCCTTAGCTTTGCAGAAGCTTCTTATCTTCAGGAGATCCCACTTATTGATTGTTGATCTTAGTGTCTGTGCCACTGGTGTTATATTTAGGAAGTGGTCGCCTGTGTATTTCCCACTTTCTTCTCTATCAAGTTTAAAGTAGCTGGGGTTATGTTGAGGTCTTTGATCCACTTGGATTTGAGTTTTGTGCAGGGTGACAGGCTCAGATCTATTTGCATTTTTCTACACACTTCCATCCAGCTATGCTAACATCATTTGTTAAATATACTATCTTTTTTCCATTGAATGTTTTGGGCCTCTTTGTCAAAGATCAGATGTTCATAGGTTTTTGGGTTAATGTGTGGATCCTCAATTCTATTCCATTGATCCACAAGTCTGCTTTTATACCAGTACCACGCTGTTTTTATTACTGTAGCTCTATAGTATAACTTGAAGTCAGGGATAGTGATACCTCCTAAGGTTCTTTTGTTGAGTAAAATTGTTTTGGCAATACTGGCTTTCCTGCTATTCCAAATGAAACTGAGTATTGTTCTTTCAAGGTCCAAGAAATATTGTGTTGAGATTTTGATGGGCAGTGCATTGAATCTGTAGATTGCCTTTAGTAGAATTGCCATTTTTACTATGTTGATCCTACCTATCCAGGAACATGGGAGAGCTTTCCATTTTCTGATATCCTCTTCAGTTTCTTTCTTCAGTGATTTAAAATTTTTGTCAAATAGGTCTGGCCAGTAATAGGATGTTTTTATTATTGTAGCTCTATAGTAGAGCTTGAATTCAGGATGGTGATGCCCCCAGAAATTGTTTATTGAAGAGGGTTGTTTGAGCAATGCTGGGCTTTTTGTTTTTTTATATGAAGCTGAATATTGTTTTTTGAGGTGTAGTGAAGAATTGTCTTGGGATTTTGATGGGGATTGCTTTTGGTAAGACTGCCATGTTTACCATGTTGGTCCTACCTGTCCAGAAACATGGGAGATCTTTCCATTTTATATTAACTTTTTCAATTTCTTTCCTCAGTGGTTTAAAGTTCTTGTCATGCAGGTCTTTTACTTCTTTGGTTAGAGTTACTTCAAAATATTTTATGTTATCTGGAGCTATCATAAAAGATGATGTTAACCTGATTTCTTTTTCAGCCCTTTTATCATTTGTGTACAGGAGTATTATTGATTTTTTAAATTAATCTTGTATTCTACCACATTGCTGAAGGTGATTGTCAGCTGTAGGTGTTCCCTGATAAAATTTTGAGGGATCACTTATGTATACAATTGTGTCATTGCAAATAATGACACTTTAATTTTTACTTTCCAATTTGTATTCCCTAAATCTCCTTTTGTTGTCTTATTGTTCCAGATAGAACTTGGAGTACTATATTGAATAGCTATGGGAAGAGTGGATAGCTTTCTCTTTTTCCTTATTTTGGTGATATTGCTTTGCCTTTCTCTCCATTTAGGATTTTTTTAAAGATTTTTTTATTATTGCGAAAAAAGTCATTTTTTTTATCCATGTATCCACTTGTTCAGGCTCCCTTCAGCCTCCTGCCCCTCCCAGTCACTCACTCTTCTCTCCATCAGTTCATCTCCTCCCCAGCAAGAGCAGGAGATCTCAAGGTCCCAAGGTGGCTTAGTTCAGCATCTACTCAGGACAGATCTGCTTTCCTCACCCCCACATCAAGACTGAGTCAGGTATTTCTCTGGAGGGAGTAGGCTCCAAGGTGCCAGTCCAAAGTGTTTCAGATCCCAAGCTGTTCAGAGTTTGTGGTTTGTAGCTTGGACATGCTAAGCTTTTTTTGTTTAACGTCCACCAATGAGTGAGTACATCCCCTGTTTATCTTTCTGGTTTGTGACACGTGCTCAGGAGGATATTCTCCAAATCCATCCATTTCCCTGCAAATTTTAGGATATCGTATTTTATTACTGCTGAGTTGTACTCCATTGTTTAAATGTTTCCTGGTTTGTTAATCCATTCCTCAGTTGAGGGGCATCTAGGTTATTTTCAGATTCTTGCTATTACAAATAATGCTTCTATGAACATAGTTGAGCTAATGTCTTTGGAGTTCGAATGTGAATCTTTAGGGTATATATCCAATAGTAGTATTGTTGGGTCTTTGGGGAGATTGATTCCCACTTCTCTGAGAAGCCACAATACTGCAATATGGAGAGGCTGAACCAGCTTACACTCCCACCAACAATGGAAGAGTGATCCCCTAGCTCTGCAACCTCTCCAGCATAGCTGTCATCTGTGCCTTTTATCTTAGCCAATCTGACAGGTGTAAGGTGGTATCTCAAGTTGTTTTGATTTGCATTTCTCTGATGGCTAAAGATGTTGAGCACTTTTTCAAGTGCCTTTCAGCTATTTGTAATTTTTCTCCTGAGAATTCCCTTTTTAGTTCTGAACCCAGTTTTGTTTGGGTTATTTAGGGTTTGGGGCTCTAGTTTCTTGAATTCTCTATATACTTTAGAGATAACTCCTCTGTCACTTGTGGGGTTGGTAAAAATCTTTTCTTGTTCTGTAGGCTTTCATTTTGTCTTATTGACAGTATCCTTGGCCTTACAGAAGCTTCTCAGTTTAAGGAGGTCCCACTTATTGATTGTTGCTCTTAGTGTCTGTGCTACTGTTGTTATATTTAGGAAGTGGTCACCTGTGCCAATTCCTTAGAGGGCATTTCCCACTTTCTTTTCTATCAAGTTCAGTGTAGCTTGATTTAATTTGAGGTCTTTGATTTACTTGTATTTGAGTTTTGTGCAGAGTGACAGGCTTGTATCTATTTGCATTTTTCAACAAAATGCCATCCATCTATGACAATACCATTT
Organism: Sigmodon hispidus; assembly: GCA_004025045.1. Classification (NCBI taxonomy): domain Eukaryota; kingdom Metazoa; phylum Chordata; class Mammalia; order Rodentia; family Cricetidae; genus Sigmodon; species Sigmodon hispidus. The sequence goes on along the minus strand of PVIH01009695.1, from coordinate 63,797 downwards.
GTTAAAGATACTATCTTTTTTCTACTGAATATTTTGGGCCTCTTTGTCAAAGATCAGGTGTTCATAGGATATTGGGCTAATGTCCGCATATTCAATTTGATTCCATTGATCCACAAGTCTGTTTTTATGTCAGTACCAGGATGTTTTTCTTACAGTAGCTCTATAGCATAACTTAAAGTAAGGGATGGTGATGTTTCCTGAGGTTCTTTTGTTGAGCAATATTGTTTTGGCAATGCTAGCTTTCCTGTTATTCCAAATAAAGTTGAGTATTGTTTTTTTCAAGGTCCCTAAAATATTTTGTTGGAATTTTGATGGGCAGTGCATTGAATCTATAGATTGCTTTTGGTAGGATAACTATTCTTACTATGTTGAGCCTACATATCTAGGATTATGGGAGAGCTTTCCATTTTCTGATATCCCCTTTAATTCCTTCCTTCAGTGATTTAAAGGTTTTGTCAAATAGATCTGTTACTTCTTTGGTTATAGTTTCTCCAAGGTATTTAATGCTATTTGCAGCTATTATAAGGGATAATATTTCCCTTATTTCTTTTTTAGCATTTTATCTTTAGTGTATAGGATGAATACTGATTTCTTTGAGTTAATCTTGTATCCTGCTACATTGCTGAAGGTGTTTATCAGCTGTAGAGTTGCCTGGTAGAATTTTGTGGGTCACTTATGCATACAATCATATCATCTACAAATAAAAAGTTTCCCTTCTTCTTTTCCAATTTGTATACCCTAAATCTCCTTTCATTCTCTTATTGCTTTAGCTAAAAATTCAAGAATATATTGAATAGATAAGGGGAGAGAGGATATCCTTGTCTAGTTTGATTTTAGTGGGATTGTTTTGAGTTTTTCTCCATTAAATTTGATGATGGCTCTTGGCTTCTTGTAAATGACCTTTATTATGTATAAATATTTTACCTGTATTCCTGATCTCTCGAGGACTTTTATCATAAAGGAGTGTTGGATTTTGTCAAAGGCTTTCTCAGCTTCTAAGGATATGATCATGTGGGTTTTTTCCTTCAGTTTATTTATATGATGGATGACATTTATGGGTTTTTGTATGTTGAACCATTTCTGCATTTCTGGGATGAAGCCTACTTGATCATGGTGGATGATATTTTTTATATATTGATGTATACAGTTTGCCAAAATTTTGTTGAGAATTTTAGCATCAATATTCATGACAGAAATTGGTCTGTAATTCTCCTTCTTTGTTGTGTCTTTGAGCGGCTTGGGTATTAGTGTAATTGTGGCCTCATAAAAGGAATTTGGCAATGTTCCTTCAGTTTCTACTGTGTGAAATAGTTTGAAGAGTAATGGTAGTAATTCTTCTTTGAATGTCTAGTGGAATTCTGCACTGAAACCATCTGGGCCTGGGCTTTTTTACTTGGGAGGCTTTTATTGACAGCTTCAATTTCCTTAAGGGTTAAAGGCCCGTTTAGGTAGTTAATCTGGTCTTCATTTAATTTTGGTAAGTGTTACCTTCCAAAAAGCTGTCAATTTCTTCTAAGTTTTTCATTTTGTGGAATATAGATTTTTCAAAGTATGATCTGATAATTCTCTGGATTTCCTTGGGGTCTCTTGTTATGTCCCTCTTTTCATTTCTGATTTTGTTGATTTGGATACACTCTGCTTTTTGATTAGTTTGGATAAGGGCTTATCTATCTTGTTGACTTTCTCAAATAACCAACTCTTTGATTCAATGATTATTTGTAATGTTCTTTTTGTTTCAATTGTATTGATTTCAGCTCTAAGTTTGATTATTTTCTGACATCTACTCCTTTTGGTGAGTTTATTTCTAACTGTTCTAAGGGTTTCAACTGTGCTGTTAGTTCCCTAGATTGGGATTTCTCTAGGTTTTTCATATAGGCATCTAGTACTATGAATTTTCCTTTTAAGACTGCTTCCATTGTGTCCCACAAGTTTTGGTACATTGTGGATTCATTTTATTATTATTATTATTATTATTATTATTATTAACAAAGAAGTCACACTTTTTATCCCTGTATATCCTTATTCAAGGTTCCTCCCCCTCCCACCACATCAGGTCATTCTCTCTTTTCCTCAACTCCCCATCCCCTCCCTGGGCAGGCAGCAGGCAGTCCCAAGGTCCCACTGTCCCTATATTGCTCAGTTCAGCCACCACACCTGGCAGAACCAGTTTTCTCCCCCCAACCTCAAGACTGAAGTCAAGTGTTCCTCTAGGAGCAATGGGATCCAAGGAGTCAGTCCATGGTGTTTCTGATCCCAAGCTGTTCAGTGGTTGTGGTTTGAAGCTTAGGCATGCTTTGCTTTTTTCTTGTTTGTTTGTTTAGAGTCCACTAATAAGTGAGTACATCCCCTGGTTATCTTTCTGGGTTTGAGATACCTCACTCAGGAGGATATTCTCCAAATCCATCCATTTGCCTGCAAATTTTAGGATATCATTTTTTTTCTTACTGCTGAGTAGTACTCCATTGTGGAGATGTACCACAGTTTGTTAATCCATTCTTCAGTTGAGGGACATCTAGGTTGTTTCCAGGTTCTTGCTATTACAAATAATGCTGCTATGAACATAGTTGAGCTAATGCCTTTGGAGTGTGACTATGCATCTTTAGGGTATACAACCAGAAGTGGTATTGCTGGGTCCTTGGGGAGATTGATTCTCAATTTTCTGAGAAACCGCCATACTGCATTTCAAAGTGGCTGAACAAGCTTACACTCCCACCAACAATGGAGGAGTGTTCCCCTTGTTCTGCATCCTCTCCAGTATAGGCTGGCCTCTGTGTCTTTTCTCTTAGCCATTCTAACAGGTGTCAGGTGGTATCTCAAAGTTATTTTGATTTGCATTTCTCTGGTGGCTGAAGATGATGAGCACTTTTTTAGATGCCTTTTGGCCATTCATAATTCTTCTGCTAAGAATTCCCTTTTTAGATCTGAACCCCATTTTTTGATTGAGTTATTCAAGGTTTGGGGCTCTAGATTCTTGAGTTCTTTATATATCTTAGAGATCAGTTCTCTATCACTTGTAGGGTTGATGAAAATCTTTTCCCATTCTGTAGGCTGTTGTTTATTTCCATTTTTTATATCTATTGATTATTGTTTTATGACCAATTATATGGTCAATTTTAGAGAAAGTTCCACGTGGTGCTGATAAATATGTATATTACTTTGCATTTGGGTGGAAGCTTCTGTAAATATTTATTAAATCCATTCACATCATAACCTCTGTTAGAATCCTTATCTCTGTTGAGTCTCTGTCTGGTTGACCTATCCAAGGGCGAAAATGGGGTATTGAAATCTCCCACTATTATGGTGTGAGAATTGATGTGTGATTTGAGCTGTAGTAGTGTTTCTTTTACATAGATAGGTGCCCTTATATTAGGGGCATAAATATTCAGGATTGAAATCTCATCTTGACCAATTTTTCCTGTGATGAATAAGTAATGTTCATCTTGGTCCCTTTTAATTGCTTTTAGTTTAAAATCTACTTTGTTACACATTAGGATGGCAACACCGTCTTGTTTCTTGGGGTCATTTGATTGGAAAATCTTTTCCCAACCTTTTACTCTGAGCCTGTGTCTGTTTTGTAGTTGAATTGTGTTTCTTGTATGCAGCAGAAGGATGGCTTCTGTTTTTGTATTCATTTTGTTAGTGTGTGTCTTATTATAGGTGAGTTGAATCCATTGATATTAAGAGATATTAGCAACCACTGATTGATGTTTCCTGTTAATTTTGGTTGTAGCGTTTATGTATTTCCTTTCTCTGGGCTTTTCTTCTGTGGGATTATTGATTGTTTGTGGTTTCATGGGTGTATCTGGAATCCTTAGGTTAGAGTTTTCCCTCTTATGTTTTTAGAGGGGCCAGATTGGTAGATAGGTATTGTTTCAGTCTGACTTTGTCATGAAATATCTTGTTTACTCCATTGTGGTGATTGATAATTTTGCTAGGTATAGTAGTGTAGGTTGGCAGCCATGCTCTTTTAGTGTCTGAATAACTTCTGAACAAGCCCTTATTGAGCATGATTTTTAATATATCTGTTTGCTAAATACCTATTTATCTATTGGAGCTGCCTCCTCCTATGCCCCCTTTGATGGGAGGAAGGGTTTGATGACTCATGTAACTTCATTATCTTTGTTAAGGGGAACTGGCTTTATTTCATCTGGAGTTCATCTCAGTCATTACAAATCCAGGAATTTTCCAATTTTCACTACTTGTCACTAAGGGCTGAGGTTTCTTATCTCAGGCTGATAGAAGAGGATGAGAAAGAGGGGCTGGGGTCATAAGTCAGTGCTCCTCTCTAATCAATGATATTTAAAGGTCATAATCACAAAAATTATCAAGACATAATAAAGGAAGAAAAGATGTGAACTGTGATTTCAAATTGTAAATTTAACCTCTTAAATTTTATTTCTTGTCTTTTTAACAATAACAATTAGAATAACTGTTTTTGCTATAAGATTTCTGAGTTTCATGATAACTACAAGGTAAAAACTTGTACACAAACTAAACCAAAAAGAATCTAAATAAAATTACTAAAAACAAAGAAACTTCTAAACCAAAAGGTCCACAATAAAATAGAGAACTTGGGGAATGTACAAGACAATCACAAATCAGGAGCTAATGCAAGCATGTGCCTTTTTTAAGTTACCATGTGACAGTGGACTACATTGTCCAGATCAAAAACACAGATCCACTGAATGGATAAGGAAGCCCAATGTAATGCCTGAATTAAATCCATTTCACCTATTAATTCAGTTCCCAGAGCTCATATTGGGCAGCTCACAACCCAAGTAAATCAAGCTCAGGAAAAACTGATGACATCATCTGGCTTCTAGTGATGATGCACATACATGTACATGCACAATTACACCACAGACACACACAGATAGCACATACTGACACACACATTAACATAGAGCATACATACATACACACTACGCACTTACATACAAATACACACACAAATACATGCATACACACACAAACATATATGTATACACACAAACAAAAACAGATATGTGCACATATACTCTTAAAAATAATTCTTTGTTATAAAGGTAAAGAATGGTGTAATTACTGAATTCTACCAAGTGATACAAGAGAAATAACAATTCTCCAACTGTTCCAAATATTAAGAAAGAGGAATACTTCCCAAGTCCTCATAAGAGCCTGATACTGTTCTGATATATACAGCAAGGATACACAGAGCAAAAACTATGGAACAACATTTAAGATAAACATTTATGCAAATTTCCTAAGAGAACATTTATTTGCAAATGATATTTATATCCCATTAAAAATATTGCTCACCATAACAAAACAGGACACAATTCAGGAACTCCAGCTTGCTCAAATCAAATAAAAAAGGAATGAGTGAAGCCACTACTATTACGTCAAAATACATAGCAAATCGATTTCACCAAGTCAGCATCTCTTTCTGATTAAAATATCTCAGCAAACCAGATACAGAAGCTCCATATTGCTACAGAATAAAAAAGTCCATGAAGAAATGATATATTGTGTTCTCAGGCATAAGCATAAACCTGAAACAACAGATGCCTAAAGGAAAATGTACATTTCAAATTACTTTATTGTTTCTTGAAATAGGGGCTTCACACCCAACAATTTCTTTAGAGCCTCTGTGACATTCTTATTCCTAAGACTATAGATTAATGGGTTCAACAGAGGGGTGAGTATTGTGTAAAACACAGACACCACCATGTCCTTCTCAGGGGTGTGGAAGGAAGCAGGGAGCATGTAGGTGTAGACAGCAGCACCATAGAAGAGGATGACCACAGCCATGTGGGAGGAGCAGGTAGCAAGGGCCTTCCTCCTAACCTCTGCAGAGTTCATCCTATGAACAGTGAGGAGGATGGATGAATAGGAGCTTGATATGTCTGTCACAGGAATGAGAAGCATGAGCACACAGCACAGGTACATGAAGGTCTCATAGAGCGAGGTGTCTGAGCAGGAGAGCTTTGTCACAGCAGGGACCTCACAAAAGAAATGATGGATTTCATGGGATCCACAGAATGGGAAGGTCATGGTTACAGGAGTGAGCATAAAGCCATCCAAGAATCCCAGGAACCAACAGACAGACATCAGGAGGAGAAACACCCTACGGTTCATGAGGACAGGATAATGGAGTGGATGGCAGATGGCCACATAGCGGTCATATGACATGGCAGCCAGAAGGAAACATTCTGAACCTGCTAATGTCACATAAAGAAACATCTGCATGCCACAGGCAGGAGTTGAGATCTTGTGGCTCCCAAGGAGCTGGTCCATGAGCATCTTGGGTACAGTGACACAAATGTACATCATGTCCATAAGTGACAACTGGCTGATGAAAAAGTACATGGGTGTGTGAAGGCGGGTGTCAGAGTGTATCAGAAGGATCAGGAGGACATTCCCAGACAAGGCCACCAGGAAATCCACAAATATGACCAGAGCTAGCAGGGCAGAGTTTTCGGATTGACTGAAGAATCCCACTAAGGTGAAATCTGACTGTCCAGTGTAGTTGCTCATCCAGGTAATGATGTTCATAGATGTTTCCTAGGCAACCAAGAATGCTTTGAGGTTAGTGTCATGTGACCTTAGGAACAAATATTCAGTGATGTGATTATCAACCTGAATGTTCTCACACAAGTCCCTGGACCTGGAGATCTGAAGAAACATAGAATTCACATCTCATACAGAAGTATTGGCAATTCAGGGCAAATTATCCATAGTTCAAGTTCATGAACTTTCCTACCAACAGACCTTGTCTACTGTCTAGTGGTCCAAGCTTGAGAAATTCTGCCCATGCTTACACAAAGAGTGATTTAATGACAAAAAAGGATAAAATCAAAATTATTTTGAAAATTTTGATTTTAAAGGAATCCTTGACCTCCATGTCTAAAGGATGCAATTAGAATTTTAAAGACTCTGAGGCACATTTTATATAAAAACACCTTTAAAAGAAAAAATTTAAGGGGCAAATTTCAACAGGTGAACTTAGTCCCCAGGACAGGGATCCTATGAGAGTTTCTGAGCTGCTTGAAGAAGCTTCGCCTTCACTCAAGCTTGACCAGTGCTCAGAACCCTGAGATACTTGGAGCATGGAGTCCACCCAGTGGCCAAATACTGACCCAGTGCAGCTGCCACCCACCCACTAGTCCATCTGCCCCTAAAATAATGCTGCTGGGGATGGTGATAGTGATGGTGCTGCTGATAACAACGATGATGAGGATGATGATGAGGATGATAATGATATATTTGACTTCTGATTTGGCCAAATTAAATAAAGGAAAACAATGAAAGTACATTCAATATCCCAAAGTAAAAATGGCTGAGCACACACGCTCTGTAATGATGTTAAGAACTACTACCCTGGAGGGCCATTGTAGAGATGGGTAATATTGTATATGGGATACATTACCTTTTTGTTCAGTTTAAATATCATGTACACATTTAAAATTTTGGTTTCCAAATCATAAGAAAAGAACTTCAAATAAATGTTACATATAGCCTATTTAAAAAGGAATTTGGATTTGGTATTTTCTATGTGTTTACAGGTATGCTTATTCTATAGAAGCATATAAAAAATTTAAATATATATTTAGATAAATACTCATATGAACTTAGGAATTTACAAAAAGTACATAACATATTTACACATTTTCCCTGATTAGCTGTTAGCAGAGAAATTCACCTGGGTGAGGTCTCAGCTTCTCCCAGTTCATCTCCTCATAAGTCCCACCAGGTGCTCTCAGGCTCTAGGACCTCAGATGACTGTGCTCAGCAGGCCAGGCTGTGCTGGCAGCACCATCTGCCATGTGACTGCCACAGTTCCCATCTCATGGGATCCAAGAAGGAGAGAGAACAATGAGCAGCGCTGAGGTGCCTCTGGCTCAGGCTCCTGCTCCCTATGCTCCATGCTCACAGCCTGACTCTACACTGGACTCTGAGCACAGTCAAGGAGACAGGGAACTTGATGGTGCGAACATAGGCTCCTGCCAGTCTGTGCAGGACAATGTGTGAATACTATAAAGTCAAAGGTTTAAATGGCTGCAGAATGAGCAAAAGCCACAGGCATGAAACACACCTGCCTTCCTGACGTCAGCTAAAGATTATGCAATGTTTTCCATTAAAACAGACTAAATTTTTCTACCTAAAAATATTTACATTTATTTGTCTTAGCGTGTACGTGTGTTTTTATAGCCTGTATGAATGTTTGTAAGTGTGTGGGTGTGTGTTAGAATAGCATATTGAATCTTCCTGAAAAGATTACAGATGGTTGTGAGCTGCCAAGAGGATGTTGGGAGCTCAACCTGAGTCCTCTGCAAAAGCAGCAAGTTTTCTTAACAGCAGAGCCATCCCTCCAGCCCCTTTCCAACCTAAAGCCCAAATTATAGTTGGTATTTAGTGAAAACCCAGAGCCAGATATTTGGGGAAAAGCTGGAATACCAGAAAGAGGAAACAGACCACAGTCAATTCTCACCCAGACAACTTCTCAGAGTAAAAGCTATCTTCAAGAGTTGTCCACCTGGCTTGTTGCTTCTGTAGTTACCTCAATGTCTGCCTACTCCTGCCTTAGATATCTTCTCTGTCCAGTTGTTTCACTTCCAGGTTCAACTCTGCATCATAATCCTGGAGTTAAGATTAAAGGTGTGAGCTACTACTGTTTGGATGTTAGACTTTAAACTCACAGAAACACAGAAAGATCTCTGTCTCCTGAGTTATGGGATTAAAGGTATGAGTTACCATTTTGTTATCCCTGTGGTGCTGAGATTAAAGTTATGAGTTACCACTTTCTGACTTTCATGGTTTGACAGTGAGTAATTCTGTTCTCTGATATTCCAGGCTTGTTTTATTAAATATAAGATATATCACCACACCAACCTTTTGGTCTCTAACATGAGAAATGCAGTTATGGTAACTCTCACCATTAAAATGCAATATCTCCTCTTCCTGAGAAGAGTCCAGCTGTAGTTACAGGGTTGGGGGGAGGAGGAGATCAGAAAGAACTGCCACCTCCAGGCAATTACACCTCTCTGTTCTCTAAGCTAATCCTGATGCTGGACTGGTTAAAACCCTGTGCTGTCTGGGATGCTCAAGAAGCAGAGAGACGTGCAGGGTCCTTACACTTACATTACATGCTGGACAAATTGGAGGCCAATTGCAGAAGATGGACGGCAAGATATATAGATAGATGATATATAGAAGGAGAGATAGACAGAGATTTCCTTTCTACAAAAGTTTTTTGGCAGATGGAAACTATCTTATTTTCAATATTTAAAGGTTCCAAAACACTACAGACAAAGCAGACTGTATGGTGTATATTAGTGGACACAGCAGATCTCAGGCCAAAGCAGTGGCCACCACATATGGAAATCTATACACCACAGGGTGAATGGAGGTCATGAGAATCTGGGGACCATGCTGGTCTAATCAGTGCTGCCCTCTGTCAAATCGGACATCAAGACACCCAGGAGACCAAGGGAACTAGGAACAGAGTGTCTGAGGCACACATGGGGATGGCAGCCTGTTCAGCCCTGTTCGGTCTCTCCAGTTTGCATCTCCTGTGAACAGCAGATCCAGCTTCAGTACTGGAGGAGTCACTCAAGCTCCTGAAGAAGCAGCACTGGAATCTGTTCTGAAGCCTTTCTATAGCACATCTCCCCAGGAGGCTGAGTTACTTACCTTACTGTCATTTTCATAAGAAAGACTCAGATTTTCAGAATGTGTACCTAATATGAAACAACCAAGTGACAAAAGACATACATGTCACCAATTTCCAGAACGAAGAGCATGCAGCTGCCTCAGTTCTCCTGGAAATCCTTTTTGCCTGCGTATACTTCAGATCAGTCTAGAGAACGTCTTTCCTTTTCATCATGGAAAACATGGGATGAGCATGTATTTCCTAGACACTCTGTAAGCAGCAGTCCCATAACTGGTAGTGAGCACCTTATGATCATTTAAGAAGCAGCATGTATGCTCTTCTAAGTGGATAGGAATAAAGCACGCTAAGTCTGTTGCATTAAATAAATAGTGTTTGAAGTTTTTGGAAGAAAGTGCATGTTCTTTTCTAGAGAAAATAAAACAGATAGAGAAAAATCAAAGAGCCATTGTCAAGGAATACCTGAAGATTCAGATAGTAGATGTTAAATCAGGAGCAGGGACTGCTGTGCAGTCCTCCACACCCCCAGCTCCAACTCACCCCAGTTGCTGCTGCCAGTCTTAGTCACCAAGGCCAGGGGACAGTGGCTGGTTAAGTACATAAAGAATGAAAAGGGAGTGATGTCATCCCTGGCTGGACTCTGCTCAATAAGCCGTGATGTGGTAGGGGTTTGTCAATAATGTCCCTTGGAGATTTTGAAGACATAATTAACAGAGTAAAAAAAAATCTGAGAGAAATCTCTATTACACAGCTGTGATTTTCTTTGTATGTTGTTAGTCTCTTAAATTAATAAAAGTATAATTGTAACTAAAATTAACAGAGATCTGAAATTTGAACATTGTAGATGAATCTCAAGTTTGAAATATATACGTCAGATAATGCATGGCCATATCCTTGGGTACCTGTCAAATTGGTTTATTTTCCCTCTCTGTACCTGTCTTTCTATATCTGTCTCTCTCTCATATGTGTGTCTGTGTGTGTGTGTGTGTGTGTGTGTGTGTTTGACTGTCTCACTGTCTGTCTGTGTTCCCATAAACCTCCAGTAGTTTTCACAGCTGTACTCTGAAGCATTAACTTCTGCTGCTTAACCATAGACACTACCCCTTATTGGTGCCCAACAGACTGAACCAGAGACCTCCCTCACCTGCCATTCGTCCTATGGCATCATCCCTGTGCTATAGTGTCAGACACAAGCCATGTTCTTTAGAGCTACATTCATTGTAAATATTTGTTGCATTGTGAATAGTGACACGCAAATTACAGAACCATCTACAAATACAAATTACTTCAGTGGAAATATGAATATTTATTTACAGTCAACTTGACAAAATCTGTAGTCTCTAGACACCACACATTATGGTGACAGGAGATAGAGGAAAGAAGCTGTACTCACCAGAATTCTTCCTCCCTGCTAACTGGCTTTCCTTCCTGAGGTTCCACCAGGCTCTGGGAGCAGTAAGATCAGCAGGAGGTCTACAAGGCAGCTCTGGGTACTTTGAAAGCTAGCCAACAGGGAAAAAAACTCCTGGTCATCACTAACCCCATGTTTCCACATCTGTCAACACTGTATGTGGTATTTTTCACAATAAGGTCTTATCATCAAGTTCTAGGAGGTAAACAAAAGCAATGGCAACAGCCTGTGTAGTTTTGAGAGTCTCGAAAAAGAAACAAGTCAACAAAAGATATACACACCTGGCACTGGGCTGTCAGGAAGTCCATGGGTTCTGGGAGTCACATCTCCAGTGTAGAGTCTGTGCATCCATGTGAATACATAAAGAAGAACAGCAGGCCTTTGTAATATGTTCTTTTCAAACATCCTTAGAGTTAGATATTCCCTTCTCTGTCCTCACTCTCATGCCTTATCCAACTTTAAATTCCTGCCCTGACATTCTCTTGCCCTTTGTCTTTGGACATCTTTGTGCCATTATATTCTACCCTCAACTATCCCCTAAGATCTTTCTCTCCCTTCCCATCAATCAGCATTTTCCAGTTTCCTGTATTCTGCAGATTTGCAGATTAAAAACACAAATTGAAAGGTTTGACACTAAGATCCAAAGATGAGGGAGATCATGTAAAATTGGTTAAAAACAAATTTCATAAATGTGTAAGCAGATGCTCACACTGAGAATCACAATTACACATTTCATAACCCAATGGTATTAATGTGTATCCTTATGGCAGTTCTTGAAAAAAGTTCTTGCTCCAGTGCTCTCTAATGTGTGTGCAATTATCCCTTAAAATCTGTTGGCATTCTCATATTACCTATTTTTTCACTTTATTTTGGCCTAATAAAAGTTGAAAAATTCTTTTCCTTAGGTAGAGTTCACAGAGGACTGGTTGCCTGGGGGATGGATGGACCCATGGCTGGGTCTGGCCAGTGAATGGGGCTCTTTTCCCATATTCTCCTGATCATTGGGGCTAACTTGAGAGATTAGGATGTCCCACAAAGCATAGAACCTCTCAGTGTCACATAGTCTTCAGTGTAAATGGCTTCAAGTGTCTCAGAATAGTTTTGCCACATTATATTCAACTTACTTTCTGGGTTATTATCACATAGAATTGATATTAAATGCTCCAACTTAGCCAACAAAGGTTCTTGGCACTATAAACAATGCTGCAATGAACATAGCTGAGCAAGTGTCCTTGTGGTATGATTGAGCATACTTTGGGTATATGCCTAAGGTTGATAGGGTTGAAGTTGATTTAATTCCCAATTTTCTGAGAAACCACAGTATAGATTTCCAAAGTGGCTATACAAGTTAATACTTGCACCAGTAGTAGAAAAATATTCCCCTTAGTCCACATCCTTTCCAACATCAGCTGTCATCAACATTTTTGGGCTAGTCATCTGACAGGTGAAAGATGGTATTTTAGAATAGTTTTGATAACTAGGGATGTTGAGCAATTCGTTAAATGTCTTTTAGTCATTTGAGATTCTTCTATTGAGAATTCTTTGTTTAGATCTGTAGCCCATTTTTAATTGATTTATTTGATACTTTGATATCTAATTTCTTGAGTTCTTTATATATTTTGGAGATCAGCCATCTGTCAGATGTGGGATTGATGAAGATCTTTTCCCATTCTGTAAGCTTATTTTTTTTGTTGACCATATCCTTTGCCTTATAGATGTTTTCAGTTTCATGAGGTTACCACTTATTAATTGTTGATCTCAGTATCTGTGCTACTGGTGTTATATTCAGGAAGTAGGTTCCTGTGCCAATGTGGTCAAGGCTGCTTCTTACTTTCTCTTCAGTCAAGTTCAGTGTAACTGGATTTATGTTGAAGTCTTTGATTCACTTGAACGTGAGTTTTGTGCAGAGTGACAGTTAGAAATCTATTTGCATTCTACATGTCAACATCCATTATGCAAACACCATTAGTTGTAGAGGCTTTCTTTTTTCATTGTATAATTTTGGCTTTTTTGTAAAAAATCAGGTGTGTGGTTTTATGTCAGGGTCTTTCATGTGTCTATTTTTATACCAATACCAAGCTGTTTTTATTACTATAGGTCTAAAGTAGAGCTTGATATCAGAAATGGTGATGCATACAGAAGTTTCTTTATTGTACATAATTGTTTTGACTATCTTGGGTTTTTATCATGCAATGACATGCATACTGCGGAAAGACTGATGGACCAGCCTTAGCTTACCTTCCAAAACTGACTGCTTTCTATGCAAACAAGACACATTGTTGAACAATTTTTATTGAGTCAGTTATAATTACATTAAAAATTACTAATGGCTCTGATAGCTCTCCACTGCTCTGAATCAGTTTCTATCAGCCAGCCAACAGATAAGAAATGGGCATTCAAATTTCATGAATACCCCTAGCACTCACTGGACTCTGTAATGTCTATGACCCACTCTGCCACCCAAAACCTTCCACCCCATCATCCTCCCCTTGGCCAATGATCCATCACAACATTAGCAACCCCTATATAGCACTATCTACTCCAGTTGGAAGAACAACAAACTCTATAGGCAAAAGGCCCACCCACACCATCTGGAAAAATGACAGACCCCATAGACACCACACCACCTACTCCAGTGGGAAGAACAGTCTCTGCAGGCACAAGTAAAGCCCACACAAACCAGAGGAAATGGAGGATATGCTGCACTGTGACACACAAACCTCAGCTAAAACAGCCCTACTGGATCTAAAGACCATTCAGTCACCAGAACCCTTGACCAGTCAGGCAAAATAACAATAAAGGAAACAGACAATAATGAAATGGAGGACCCATCTAACAAAGACATCACAAGGATCAACACATGTACCTATAACTGTCCCAAACCTAGATGGACAAGTGGCAGTGTAAGAATACAGGCAACAATATAAAGGTCAGTATGCTGACACCAGAACCCAGTATTCTACAACAGCACAACCTGAACTCCCAACACAGATGAAGCTGGAAAAAAAATCACAAAAATAACTTCATGAAGATAATAGAGGTTCTAAAGAGGAAGTAAAAAATTCTCTTAGAGAAATAGAGGAGAAGACAAACAAAAAATTGTAAGAAGTTTTCTCAAATTGTAGATAAATTATAAATCACAGATCTTCAGGTAAAGGAAACTTCCTCTGGTAGCACAGTCAGGCTGAGGCACACATCACTGACCATTTATTTCTAGGGCCACTACACCAACCCCAAAGCATTCAAGGAGCTACCCATTTATATTACCACCTAGATAAGCAACAACATTGGACAATCAGAATTCATCCTTCTTCAGACAACTGAACATTCTCATCTGCCTGCTGTGATTATATTTGTGGTTTTCCTGATGGCCTTGTCTGGAAATACCCTCCTGATCCTTCTGATATCTCTGACTCATGCTTTCACACACCCATGTACTTTTTCATCAGCCACTTGTCCCTGTATGTGACACTAGAAGTTCCGAATTTTTCCTTCTGGTTGCTCTGTCTTATGACCAATGCATGTTACAGTTCCCATTAAGTGTTTCAAGAGCATTCTGATAGACAGAATGAACCTTTACTTGTATCACCAAGGCCACTTTAGGGTCTGTTCCTCCAAGGTCATTTAGACTAGGAAGGAGCCTCTTTGTCTTTTAGCCTCTCTTTTATAAATTGTGCCAAGATTTGGGGATGGGTAAGGGCCTTTCTGAGCACGGCCTTCTTTGGAAGCATTGGGAACATGTTCATCTGTATTAATTCTATTCCTTGCTGAATGTACACTGATTAGCATCCACCCCTTGGAGTCTCCATCGCCTCTTTTTATTTATTTATAAAATAGAGTCTTTTTTATCCATGCATCCCCTTGCTCTCCCTCCCTTCCCCCTTCTAATCCCTCCCAATCAGCCTTCAGCCTCCCTCTTCCCCATCCCTTCATCCCCCCATCCCCTCCCCAAAAGGGACAAGAAATCTCAAGGTGGATCAGCTCAGCATTCACTCCAGACAGATCTGATTTCCTCATCTTAATGTCAAGACTGGGTTAGGCATTCCTCTTGAGCTAATGGGCTTCAAAGTGCTAGACCATGCACGGAAACATAGTATGATCCCACCCCAAGAGGCTCCACATACTGCTTATATCAGTGGACAGTCACCTATCCTTGGAGGGCCTAGCTCCTTTTCTCGATGGTTCCCCGGTGGCTGTTCTTTATTCAGTGAGCTCCCCAGAGCTACAGCCAGCCATCACTATGGCAATTTTCCTCATAATCCCTATCCCCTTGCTTATACAGACTCTCTTCCCCTACTCTCAGCTGGACCAGGAGCTTAGCCCAGTGCTCAGCCATGTATCTCTGCCTCTACCTCTATTCATTGTTGGATGTAAGTTCTGTGATGGCACTTGGGCTGCCTATTCATTTGATTATAGGGAAAGTCCTGTCTAGCAAACACCTTCACTATTGGTTAGATACCTAACCAGGGACATCCTGTGAGTTCTTGAAGGTTTCCCTAGTACCCAGTCTTTTTCCAACCTCACATTGGCTTCCTCTATTAAGATCTCCACCTCTTTTTCTTATCAATCCTTGTTGCTCCTCTCACTCAGTCATCTCCTCTCATTGTTTTTTCCCACCCCTTCTTGGTTGCAACCTCTTATGCTCCCAATTAGCTAGGAAGATCTTCGGTATTTTCTCTTCCTAGGGGAATCCCTGAATGTCTCTCTTAAGTTCCTTCTTAAGAGAGAAGGAATTCTCTGTTAAGGGATTGTGCAAGCTGTTCAGGGATCGTGGTTTTCAGCTTGAATGTTCTTTGCTTTTTGTCTAAAGTCCACTAATGAGTGAGTTCATCCTATGCTTATCTTTCTGGGCTTGTGATACCTCGCTCAGGAGGATATTCTCCAAATCCATCCATTTGCCTGCAAATTTTAGGATGTCATTTTTTTTTAACTGCTGAGTAGATGTACTGCAGTTTGTTAATCTACTCTTCATTTGAGGGGCATCTAGATTGTTCATCTAGGGGCATCTATGTTGAGCTAATGCCTTTGAAATGTGAATGTGCATCCTTTGGGCATATGCCCAATAGTGGTACTGCTGGATCCTTCGGGAGATTGATTCCCAGTTTTCTGAGGAACCACCATAATGCATTCCAGAAGAGCTGTAAAAGTTTACACTCCCACCAACAATGGAAGAGTGTTCCCCTTGCTCCTCATCCTCTCCAGCATAGGCTATCATCTATGTTATTGATCTTAGCCATTCTGACAGATGTATGGTGGTATCTCAAAGTTGTTTTGATTTGCATTTCTCTGATGGCTAAAGATGTTGAGCAGTTTTCCAAGTTCCTTTCAGTCATTCATAATTCTTCTGCTGAGAATACCCTTTTTAGTTCTGAACCCCATTTTTTTAATTGGGTTATTTAAGGTTTTGAGCTCTAGTTTCTTGAGTTCTCTATATATTTTAGAGATCAGTCCTCTGTCCACTGTAGGGTTGGTAAAAAATCTTTTCCCATCCTATAGACTGTCATTTTGTCTTATTAACTGTGTCCTTGGCCTTAAAGAAGCTTCTCAGTTTCAGGAGGTCCCACTTATTAATTGCTGTTCTTAGTGTCTATGCTACTGGTGTTATATTTAGAAAGTGATCACCAGTGTCAATGCATTGGAGGGTATTTCCCACTTTCTTTTCTATTAATTCAGTATAGCTGGGTTTATCTTGAGGTCTTGGATCCACTTGGACTTGAGTTTTGTGCAGGATGATAGGTTTGGATATATTTGCATTCTACTACCATCCTGTTATGTCAACATCATTTGTTGAAAATACTATCTTTTTTCCAATGAATATTTTTGGACTCTTTGTCAAAAATCAGGCATTCATAGGTGTGTGGGTTAATGTCTGCATCTGCAATTCAATTCCATTCACCCACAAGTCTGTTTTTATGCCAGTACCAGGCTCTTTTATTACTGTAGCTCTATAGTACAGCTCGAAGTCAGGGATGATGATACCCCCTGAAGTTCTTTTATTGAGCAGAATTGTTTTGGCAATCCTGAGTTTCCTGTTATTCCATGTAAAGTTGAGTATTGTTTTTTCAAGGTCTGTTAAAAGAAATGTGTTGGGATTTTGATAGGGATTGCATTGAATCTGTTGGTTGTTTTTGGTAAAATTGCCATTTTTACTATGTTGATCCTATCTATCCAGGAGCATGGGAGATCTTTCCATTTTCAGGTATCTTCTTTAATTTCTTTCTTCAGTGACTTAGCGTTTTGTTGAACAGGTCTACTACTTCTTTGGTTAGAGTTGCACCAAGATATTTAATGCTATTTGCAGCTATTATAAAAGATGTTGTTTCTCTTATTTCTTTCTCAGCCATTTTATCTTTAGTGTATAGGAGGACTATTGAGTTTTTTTAGTTAATCTTGTACCCTGCTACATTGTTGAAAATGTTTATCTGCTGTAGGAGTTCCCTAGTAAAATTTTGGGGGTCACTTACATAAACAATCATATCATCTGAAATTAGAGGTAGTTTGACTTCTTCCTTTCCAATTTGTATCCTCTTAATCACCTTTTGTTCCCTTATTACTTTAGCTAGAACTTCAAAAACTGTATTGAATAGATAAGGAGAGAGGACAGCCTTGTCTTGTTCCTAATTTTAGTGATATTGCTTTGAGTTTTTCTCCATTTAGTTTAATGTTGGCTATCGACTTGCTGTATATCGCCTTAATTATATTTAGGTATGTTCCTTGTATTCCTGATCTCTCAAGGACTTTTATCATGAAGGAGTTTTTGATTTTGTCAAAGGCATCTGTGAGATGATCTGCATCTAATGAGATGATCATGTTTTTTTTTTTTCTTTCAGTTTGCTTATATGATAGATGACATTTACAGTTTGTCATATGTTGAACCATCCCTGCATCTCTGGGATGAAGCCTATTTGATCGTGGTGGATGATTTTTTCAATATGCTGTAGGATTCAGTTTGCCAAAATTTTATTGAGAATTTTTGCATCAATGTTCATGAGAGAGATTGGTCTGTAATTCTCTTTCTTTGTTGCATCTTTGAATGACAAGTATCAGGGTGATTGTGGCCTCATAAAAAGAAGTTTGGCAATATTCCTTTGGTTTCTATTGTATGGAAGAGTTTGAGGAATATTGGTATTAGTTCTTCTTTGAATGTCTGATAGAATTCTACACTGAATCCATCTGGTCCTGGGCTTTCTTTTACTTGGGAGACTTTTAATAACAGCTTCAATTTCCTTTGGGGTGATAGATCTGTTTAGGTCTTTAATCTGATCTTGATTTAATTTTGGCAAGTGGTACCTGTCTAGAAAGCTGTCCATTTCTTATAAATTTCCCATTTTAGTGGAGTATGGATTTTCAAAGTATGACCTGATAATTCTCTGGATTTCCTGGGTGTCTGTTGTTATGTCCCCCTTTTCATTTCTAATTTTGTTAATTTGGATTCTCTCTCTCTCTCTCTCTCTCTCTCTCTCTCTCTCTCTCTCTCTCTCTCTCTCTCTGCTTTTTTGTTAGTTTGGATAAATATTTATCTATCTTGTTGACTTTCTCAAAAAAACGACTCTTTGATTCATTGATTCTTTGTATTATTCTCTTTGTTTCTAGTGTATTGATTTCAGCCCTAAGTTTGAATATTTCCTGCTGTCTACTCCTTTTAGGTGAGTTTGCTTCTAGTTGTTCTAAAGATTTCAGCTGTAAAGTTAGATCTCTTGTGTAAGCTTTCTCTAGGTTTCTCATATGGGCATCTAGTGCTATGAATTTTCCTCTTAAGACTGCTTTCATTGTGTCCCATAAATTTGGATATGCTGGGCATTTATTTTTATTAAATTCTAGGAAGTCTTTGATTTTTTTTTAATTTCTTCCTTGACCCAGATGTGGTTTGGTGCGAGATGTTTAGTTTCCATGAGTTGGTAGACTTTCTGTGATTTTTGTTGCTGTTGAACTTTAACTTTAGACCATGGTGATATGATATGATAAAAGGAATTATTCCCATTTTTGGTATCTATTGATATTTGCTTTATGACTGAGTATGTGGTCAATTTTAGAGAAAATTCCCTGGGGTGCTGAAAAATAGGTATACTCCTTGGTGTTTGGGTAGAAGGTTTTATATATATATTTATATATGTATTATATATACATATATATATATATATATTCCACTTGGGTCATAACTTCTGTTAGATTCCCCCATTTCTCTGTTGAGTTTCTGTCTTGTTGACCTATCCAAGGATGAAAGTGGGGTATTGAATTCTCTCACTATTGGTGTGTGTGTGTTTTGATATAAGGTTTAAGCTTTAGTAGTGTTTCTTTTACATATGCAAGTGTCCTTGTGTTGAGGACATAAATATTTAGAATTGAGACTTCATCTTGGTGGATTTTTTCTGAGATGAATAAGTAATGTTTGTCCTGGTCTCTTTTAATTGATTTCAGCTTAAAGTCTATTTTGTTAGATAGTAGAACAGCTACACTAGCTTGCTTCTTAGGATCATTTGATTGGGAAGTCTTTTCCCAACTCTTTACTCTGAGCCTGTGTCTGTCTTTGAAGTTTAGGTGTGTTTTTTGTATGCAGCAGAAGGATGGCTTCTGGTTTTGTATCCATCATGTTAGGGTTTGTTGTTTCATAGGTAAAGTGAGTTCATTGGTATTAAGAGATATTAATGACCAATGATTGTTATTTCCTGTTATTTTTGATGGTAGCTTGTTTGTATTTCCTTTTGGGGGGTTCTTCTGTGGGATTATGAATTGTTTGTGGTTTCATGGGTGTATCTGGTTTCCTTAGGTTTGAGATTTCCCTCTAGTGCTTTCTGTAGGGCCAGATTTGTGGATAAGTATTATTTAAATCTGGTTTTGTTGTGAAATATCTTGTTTACTCCATCTATGATGATTTCTAGTTTTGCTAGAAACTAAATCTGGGTTGGCATCCATGATCTTTAGTGTCTATATAATATCTGACCAGGACTTTCTTCCTTTCAATGTTTCCATTGAATAGTCAGGTGTTATTTTTTATAGGTGATTTGGCCTTTTTCCTTTGCAGCTCTTGGTATTTTGTTGTTGTTGTTCTGAAGGTTTAGTGGCTTGATTATTATATGGTGAGCAGCCTTTTTATGTGGGTCTAGTCTATTTGGTGTTCTGTAGATTTCCTGTATCTTTATAGGCCTTTTCTTCTTTAGGTTGGGGAAGTTTCCTTCTATGATTTTGTTGAATATATTATCTGTGCCTTTGAGCTGGTATTCTTCTCCTTCTTCGATTCCAATTATTCTCAGGTTTGACCTTTCCATGGTGTCCCAAATTTCCTAGACATTTTGTGTTATGACTTTTTTGGTTTTAGTGTTTTCTTTAACTGATGTATTTATTACCATTATTGAGTCTTCCACCCCAGAGATTCTCTCTTCCATCTCTTAGATTCTGTTGTTTATGCTTGATTCTATATTTCTGGTTCATTTCTTCAGGTTTTCTATTTTGCCTCAATTTGTGCCTTCTTTATTGCTTCTATTTTGATTTTTAATTCCTGGAATGTTTCTTTCACCTATTTGTTTTCTTTTCTTGGTATTCTTTTTTTCCAGAGATTTGTTACTCTTTTCCAATTTCTTGTTTGTATTTTCTTCTATTTCTTTAAGGGAGCTTTATATATCCTCTTTTAAAGCTTCTATTATCTTCATAAAGTTGTTTTTAAGGTTGTTTCCTTTTGTTTCTCCATCATTGTTATACTCAGTTCTTGATGCTATAGAACCACCTGCTTCTTCTGGTGTTATTTTGTTGATCTTTGTATTGTTATGTGTATTCTTGCACTGGCATCTGCCCATTGCTTCATTGGTTCACTCTTGGTCAGCTCTTAGTCAGTTGTGGGCCTGGGGGCTATGTGTCTCCAAAAATTGCAGGAGCTGTTCTTATTCAGCTCTTAGTGGCTATAAGCCAGGAACTGTGTGTCTCCCATTGTTGCAGGGGTTGTTCTTACTTGGTACTTAGTCAGCTCTTAGTCAGCTGTGTATTGGGAGGTTTCAGATGGTCCAGTTGTCAGAGTATGATGATACGGATTGTGGTTTGGGTGAGGTTTGGCCTCTTAGTCAGCTCGTAGTCCAGCTGTGTATTGAGATGCTCAGCTGGTCAAGTTGTCATTGTAGTGTGATGACACAGATTGTGGTTTGGATGGGGTTTGGCCCATGGGATGTCCCTCCGGCTATGTTTTGCTGGAAATTGACCTTGGGTGCTCTCTCAGCTTTCTTTGGTTTAAGGTAGAGCTGAGTGTGGTTGGGAGTGTGTCTCCATGCCAGGTTTTGGAGAGTAATAAGGTCTCTGCTTGGCCTGAGGGACTGGGTACAGCTCACCTCTTAGTCAGCTGTGTATTATGAGGCTTGGCTGGTGCACTTCCTCTATGATCTCTTGATCAAGAGGACAGGTGACTCACTAGAACTGTGAGACGCTTTGAAAGATGTTCTATTGCCACATGGGAACTAGAGGATCTGGAATGATCAGGGTATAAAGTACTGTTTCTTTAATCCCTCTGTGCACATGGGAATAGGCCTCTAAATAGGGACAGAGAACACCCATATGGTCAGTTGTACCACTCTGGTCTGATATTTTTAAACTTCGTATAACATTGGGGAATACATTTTGCCCACTGAGTCAGTCCTTATAAATGTTTCCAAGAACAGATTGATAACTTTAGAGGACTCTAATGATTTAAATAAATTTTAGATTGACCTTTGATCTTAAAATTTTGATTAATATCACTTAAAGAATTTTAGCCTCCTCTTTAAATAATTTACATAAGTTACTCAGACCTTCTGTGACTTGTTTAGGGTTTCTGGCTTTGTATTTATTGTAGTATTTGTATTTATTAATGATCTTAATTTACAGATAAGCCTTACTATATAAAATACACATCATACTAAAAATAGCTTCCTTACTATTTCCTTGTATCATTTGCTTCTCTAGAGAAAAATGCACAAATAGAAGAAGAATTCTTATTTGGAGTGAGTCAATTACTTGGAACAATAGTATAGGGTGGAAAACTTGAAGGAAGTTAGAATTGGAAGTAGCCATTCTTTGGTCTCACTAATGGCCACTAAAGCTATAATCAACTATGATTTAAAGAAGTTCCTTCAGATTTATGGGTTGATCCTGGAGCATTAGCATCTAGATTTGACTAAACTTTGAACATGAAGGAAAATGACTTTCTAATAAATTCTCTTTAGATTGAGGCAGGTGTGATGGGCAGTGTAACAGCACATTTTCCACTGCCCGCCCACCCTTCGCTAGAAACATCAGTCAGGCCTGTGTATTGGGGCTCAGATCATAATGTGCATCAACTTCCCTTATTTCCAGAACTGTATTTGCTGCATTTTTATGGCATAAGCAGATTGTGGCATGGGTTTATGTGTTTTTAATTACATAGGATTAGATTATTTGATGACACTGGTATTTTTATTTCCCTCCTTTAACAAAGATTTTCATGAATCAGTGTCCAGGACTCTACAAAGCCTGCACATTTCAAGCTAAAGGACTTCATGCAGGACATTGGTCTCAGAGGAGTGACGATCTGTCAGGCAGACAGGTAACATCGGGGTGAAATGTAGTGTGCCTTGGCAGCTACATGTAACCACTTATTGTGCATGAGATGCTGGATTCTCTGAATCTATGGTGGACCTGCCCTGACACATAAGATATCTATGTCCTAACAGTGCTGAGTCAGGTGTCTGAAGTGCTAAACACAGCCTGGAGTCCCACAGAGCCTCTGTCACCTACAGTTGATGTGGTTACCTGAGACCAGCAACAACAGAAAAGTCCCCATTGTCCCCTCCCCCTGTGAAGGTCCACCCAGGGCCTTCACTCAGACCAAGTGTGGAAAAAGTCAAGACATTGCTCCATGGGCAGCTAAGGCCCTGGGAACCTGAGAGGGCTGAGCTCAGGAGTGTGACCTGATAAGCAGAGGACACTGTGTGACCAGAAGATGGAATGGGAACACCACATGACATGAGATCATGATCAGGAACCTTTAACTTCAGAACAAGTGCAGAGCAATTTGGATACAGGATGAGGAGTATGGAGTTGGAACCATCTTCTTCCCTGTTTTATACCATTGTCTACCACACAGTTTACACTCCACAGATGTCTGCAGACTAAGGCAGGGTGTGACTCTCTACAGTGACTTTTGTTCATCTGAGGATAATATGAATATCCACATGTACATCTCAGCCATTTGTACTCATAGGCTGCTCTGTAATCTTCAGGTTTCTATTCAAAAGAAAGGTACATTTACAGTGACTGCAGCTCCAGTGACCTTGGCTTCTGACAGCAGAACACAGGGCTGGTGTGATGGGGGGAGGGCAGGTCACATGAGGGGCGGGGCTGAGGTCAGTTTGTGATGTTCTAGTAAGGGGATCTGAACCCCAAGCTGTGGACTCCATGTGTATAAAAATAAGTCACAATATCTAATTGAATACTATATGAACATATACAGAGAGAAGTTAGAGATGGGGATGGAATAGAATTATGTATAGTGAACAAGTACCTGAACATACAATAACTGAGTCATGCTGTACAAGATTGTCCTTTGTGTTGCTGATTTTTCAGGCTATTGTTAACACTGGCTGTGATTTTCCACTTTGACAAAACTGAAGGGTAAATGAGGCTGTGACAGAGGTTTCCACCACCAGACCTGGCTCCTTAATTACTTTCCTCTTTAAAGCCCCAAGGGGAGTTATTAGACTTTATTCAGGAATAGTCAGAGTCCAGCCAGGGATGATGTCACCTGCTTCCTGTTCCTTGTGCACTTAACCAGCTACTGTCACTTGGTCCATGTGACCTAAGCTGCAGCTGCTGGTGAGTCTGACCAGCAGGAGAGGATACACAGCAAAGGGTGGTCACTGAATGGTCTGTTCTTAAAGGATTTTGTTACATTATTTATTGTTTATTTTTATGCAGAGGAAGAAAATTGTACCTTGTTTTCTCACTTTTTTGGCAATTTGTGCAGCACTGGTTGTCCAGAATTGCTTTGTAGACAAGGTGAACTTGAGGTCAGAGCTCTACCTCCCCAGTGCTGGGATTGCAGGAGTGTTCCCCACAGCAGGCTGCTTCCTAAAGCTTTCCTTTAGTACTTCCTTACTGAAATTTGTTCTTAGTTATAAGAGAATAAAGACATATGTGTCACACACACACACACACACACACACACACACACACACACACACACACGAGACTGGCTTTGATTCCATCACTCATCCCCCTGCCCCAGTCTCACAGGTACTTGGGTTGAAGTCTTCTACCAACATACCCTCCCTTCCTTCTGTATTTTTAGTGTTCTGTTACAATCCATTAGTTTTCAAAATTTTTCTTTTTGGTTTATTTAACTTCAGTTATGGGCAACATCTGAGGGTTACAATAATGCCAATATAATTGTCTTAATTTTATTTATGTCTCATTATATGAAGCAGACTGCGGGTGATCTAAACACAAACTATACATTCCTGGAGACATCGTGTTTCCCATATAACCCAGGCAGATACTGAATCTGTGCCTACTCATAGGGTAAGCGATCATACTGTGTGTTATTGTATGATGTGAGGCAGATGTCCTGAGACCTTGACCTTCTCCACTGTAAAAAAGGAATGTGGTGACTTCTACAGAAGCACAGGCTGGTACAGGGAAGCTGCTGTCTTGGGATGATGCTTTGTCATTTCTCTGCCATCACTGTTAGTGATGCCCAGTGTTAACAATGCACCAAGTTGCTCACATGAAATCAAGTGGCACAGCCTGTGTGAGGACAAGACAGCTGCTGGTCCTGTGCCTATGCAGACACCATGCTCCTGCTCTCACTGTCTCTGGGTGCCTGGATGCCAGTGTTCCCCACTTAACAGAGTGTACTGCCTTCTTAGCACGCTTCCTGTGCCTCACCTGCATCCTGACCTCCACTTGCCCAGCAAATACAACTCAGGGATCTTACAGACTGTGGTATTCTCCCTGGTCCTTATTCACTGTGTCCACAAATACAAATGAAGTCAGCAGGTAACCTTAATGTGAAAGCTACAAAGCTGAAATTTGAAGACATGTGTGAGTTTCCTTTTGCAAATATGAAAGACTTTTTAAACTGGAACTCTACCATGTGTCCTCTTATACATCAGTCTGTTTGTCTGTCTGTATCTCTGCCCATCTCTTAGGTTTGTCTAGCATTTATATGAAGGCATCAAGGACCTGGCCATGTCTCTGCTCCATCAGCAGCTAGGCAGAACGTGGCCCTTTAAGTCCTTCAGCTACAGGTGGGTTTTGTGGTTTTGTTTTTAGAATCTTGACATAGATTAAAATGTTCCTGAGACCTGTGATTGCTTTGTCAGCAGTTCCTCCCTTCTAACTATTGTTATCGTGTCAGAAAGAATTTCATTTCCTTGTTATTGCTTACAGCTATCAAAATGCAGTATTTACTAATCAGATACAAAAGGTTTAAAAATCTCCTCCCATTGAGAATTACATGTGGAGGAGACATTCACTGAGCCTTGTCACAAAGGCTGGGTAAGTTCTCTCTGTTGCTGTTTCTCACTATGGTGTACCTATTTAAACCTTCACATCTAATTCATTCACACGTGTACTATTTTCCCAGAACAGATGGACACTAACCTTGCTTAAGGCAATCACCGTCAATGTGTTCTTGAATACACACACACACACACACACACACACACACACACACACACACACACACTTAACACGGAGACAGGCTGTAATCATGGAGCAAAGGGAATGGTGAACCACTTTCCGGGACATCTCAGGGCAGTGTTCTCTCTGCTTCTCAGACTCCATGAAGAAGTCCACAGAATGTTCTTTGTGACAGCCTGGTGGGGAAAGAGCAGTGACTGCTAAATCCTCTGCCTGCCACTGAGGCTTAGAGTCATTGGTGGACCTGTGATTAGATGAACTTGGAGAAGCAGAGACCAAAAAAGGGGAAGACTTTCCATTATCTCAGTCTAACCAATGTTAGATGAACAAGCATGGTCTATGTATTGTTTTATCTATATTTTTAAATGACTGAGCTTATATGGATGTATATTTAAAGAGTATTTAGCTATCAAAACAAACATGTAAGAAATTTCAAATTCAATTTAAATTTCACTATAAGCATTTTTCAAATCCATTACCATATCATTTTTAAAAACCATATTTTTCATTGAATATGAAAATGGAGAGTGCATCTTGTTGCACAAATTCTGATTGTAATGAAGGATACTTAGAGCCAGATAATGGGGAAAGGCTGAAATATCAGAGAGAAGAAACATCACAGTCAAATCTGACCCAGCTATCTTCCAGCTTCCGCAGCGTCACTCCTGGTCACTTCTAATTGCTGCTGTTTTCCCAAACCAGGCTCAAATACCCTTCTCACCCAGCTGCATCCCATCCAGGCTAGGATTAAAGGCCTGAGCTACTCTATTTGGTAGTCACCCTTAAACTCATAAACAGAAAGATCTGTCTCTGAAGTTATGGGATTAAAGGC
This sequence comes from Sigmodon hispidus, assembly GCA_004025045.1. Classification (NCBI taxonomy): domain Eukaryota; kingdom Metazoa; phylum Chordata; class Mammalia; order Rodentia; family Cricetidae; genus Sigmodon; species Sigmodon hispidus. The sequence continues at coordinate 37,268 of PVIH01009695.1, read as the reverse complement.
ATAGGTCACCACTCCCAGCTTTCCCTGTGCTGGGATTAAAGGTGTGTGCCATTGAAGTCCAGTTGTTTGACCTTGTACTCAAAGATGAAGAACTTCCTGATCTATGTCTGCCTAGTTTTTGACTATGTGTTGATCTCTTGATATGCTAGGTTTTATTAAATATGTAATATATCACTACAGCATCTCATAATTGTTAATATTAAGACCAAATCTAAAATGTTTCTTAAGAGTAACTTTACTCATTAATATTTTTAAAAAAATGTGTTTGATTGCTTATTTGCACTTGACATTGGGTTTTGCTTGTTTGTTGGGACAGTGATTCACTATTTTTGTTAGTAGAAAAAAATTGTCCTGCAAATTTCAAGAACTTTTTGATAGAGGGTACTATTCTCATCAGGAAAAATCATGACCATGAACTATGGTAGTTCTAATCTGAGCTTTGATAGGTCTAACCACAGATGTGGATTCTTACTTTTTTTTATTTGCTTAATATAGGTGAAGGATCATTCTCAGATCTTCAGGCCCAGAAAATTTTCTGGCTGTACTGGCTTATATCACACATCAGTAAGCAGTCACTAACACTAATCCATTCTTCTTTGTCTAGGAGATACTCCTGAACATCACCACCTGAATGTGCAATTACACCCAACAGTCAGATTTTACCCTGGTGGGATTCTTCAGTCAATCCAAACACGCTGCCCTGCTTGCCGTGGTCATATTTATGGTTTTCCTGGTGGTCTTGTCTGGGAATGCCCTCCTGATCCTTCTGATACACTCTGACACCCGCCTCCACACACCCATGTACTTTTTCATCAGCCAGTTGTCACTCATGGACATGATGTACATTTGTGTCACTGTGCCCAAGATGCTCATGGACCAGCTCCTTGGGAAACACAAGATCTCAGCTGCTGCCTGTGGGATACAGATGTTTCTATACCTGACACTAGGAGGTTCTGAATTTTTCCTTTTGGCTACCATGTCATATGACCGCTATGTGGCCATCTGCCATCCACTCCGTTATCCTGTCCTCATGAACCGTAGGGTGTGTCTCCTCCTGACATCTGTCTGTTGGTTATTGGGGTCCTTGGATGGCTTCATGCTCACACCTGTAACCATGACCTTCCCATTCTGTCGATCCAGGAAAATCCATCATTTCTTCTGTGAGGTCCCTGCTGTGACAAAACTCTCCTGCTCAGACACCTGGCTCTATGAGACCTTCATGTACCTGTGCTGTGTGCTCATGCTTCTCATCACTGTGACAATCATATCAAGCTCCTATTCATCCATCCTCCTCACTGTTCATAGGATGAACTCAGCAGAGGGCAGGAAGAAGGCCCTTGCCACCTGCTCCTCCCACATGACTGTGGTCATCCTCTTCTATGGTGCTGCTGTCTACACCTACATGCTCCCTGTCTCCTTCCACACCCCTGAGAAGGACATGGTGGTGTCTGTGTTTTACACGATACTCACCCCTCTGTTGAACCCACTCATCTACAGTCTTAGGAATAAGAATGTCACAGAGGCTCTGAAAAAATTGCTGGGTGGGAAGACCTTCTTTCTAAAAACAGTCAAGTAAGTAATTTGAAATGAATAATTTCTTCTCTTTGTCTCTACACATCTCATGTTCTAGGTCTCACACTGGTTTTATTCCTCATCCATCATGTCTCATTACAAATGCCTATCTTTGGAATAATTATTTCCTTATTCTGAAAATTTCATAAGTATACTTCTGGTACATTCTAAACCTTTATATTTATCCTGTTAAGTTTACATTTTTAAAGTTGATAGTGCCTGTTTAATTTTGTGGGACAATAGTCTTACCATTCAAAAATTATTTAAGGAGTCTTTCAATTGCTAAAAGATAGAGTTGGAAGTTGTTAATGACATAAATCATACGTGAATAGAAATAAATGGCATATTGAATTAATTCTGTGTTTTTGATAATTTATGTACATGTAAAATTAGATAAAATTAAACAGTAAGATACAGTTTTATACCTTCAGCTTCTTTATTGATACATAATAAATACAGTGGTCCAAATAAATTAAAGTCTAGGTAGTACAAGTGGCCCAGAGGATTTCAGATTGTAAGTATAGCTGTGATTGCATATAAATGTATCTATGGATTCCTCAAAACCAAACACAGCTCTCACTTCATTGGAATGAGGTACAGTTTATTCTTGAGCCTAATGTGTATGACCATGGCCCAGGAACATAGACTCAGGTGGCCCCCATTGACATGTTCTAAGTTTCATGGAATGTTACAAAGCACAAACAAGTCATCAGTCATAACTCAAAGCATTTTTCAGCTACACTGTGGAGACACCAGGGGTTCAGGTTGTAGACAAGTGGGAAAATCTCTGCTATGGTTCTCAGATGCTGTCTGGTGACATGAAAAGCTTTAGTTTGGGGAGAGCTGACATTCTGATGAGCTGATACATTCACCTGATAGGCACAGAGATCCTGGCTCAGAAACCAAAGCTGGCAATGAATGATTCCTAAGGGCAGTATAGATCATCGGGGTCATTTGGCTTTGAGTCTTAATGTTCTAACTCTTCATAAGAACTCCATTGAAATTCTAATCAGTCGGCCAGTCGTGCATAGATCTGTTTGTTTGTTTGTTTCTGTTTTTCTGTTTGTTTCTTATTTGTATTCTGTATTTTTTTGTTAATCTTTTACTTGTGTATGTCTTTGTCCTCTGGGAATTGCATTGTTGTATCCCTCGCTGACCAAGCATCACATCTGCTACATGGAGAGTCCAAGTGCTGTTTTATGGCCCATAGTGAGGAAGCTCAGACTCAGGAGTCCAGACAATTAGGGCAGCAGTCTTTAGCAAGAGGGGGCCGGTTCAGTCATTGTATTCCAGAACTGCATTTTTCCACTCTGTATCTGTCATAGAATTTATATATGACATGGTAAAACACAAATTCTACTTGTTATTAAATGAAAACTCAAAGCCAGATATTGGGGAAAAGGCTGGAATATCATAGAGAGAAAAGAGATCACAATCAATTCTCATCCAGCCAAATTCTCAGGGTAAAAATCTATCTTCCAGAGTCCTCAGCCTGGCTTGTTGCTTCTGCACAATCTCACACCATCTGCCTACATTTTCCTTTAATATCTTCTTTACCCAGTTGTTTCACTTCCTGGTTCAACTCTGCATCATAATCCTAGAGTTAGGATTAAAGGTGTGAATCACTGCTGTTTGGTAGTTAGGCCTTGAACTCACAAAAACACAAAGATCTCTGTCTCTAGAGTTACGGGATTAAAGGCCTAGGTCACCAATTGGTCTTTCCCATGCTGGAATTAAAGGTGTGAGTTACCACTCTCTGACCCTTGTGGCTTGACTGTGGGTAGATCTTTTCTCTGATAATCAGACTGATTTTATTAAATATAAAACGTATCACCACATATCCCACTTTGTGTCAAAAATAAAAAGGTTATAACTAACATAATAAAAAGCATATACAATAGGTATAATAATTGTATGCAATATATACAAACAATAATTAAATGAGTAATGTCCAGTCCATTAACAATTGACAAATTCAAAGAAAATATTCCACTATTTATCCTATTTTGGTGAGTCCAAATGATTGTACCTAGTTCATTGTCTATCTGACTTGTATTACTGATTCCAAACTATATTTTGATGTCTCTCCAATTTATACACTAATTTCTAAATGAGTTTCTTTCCTAAAACTGTCACTAGAAAACTATAGCTATCTCATCTTTAACTTCCTCAGAGACACAAGAAGGAAATAATATTAAGCCAATAGCATGGGCAAGCAAGCACTTCCAAAAAATATAAGAAATAAAACAGTTGGCTGCCAGGACAGTCACCCAAGGTTCTTCTGCATTGTTGAACCATCCATCTTCAGTCTACAGGCCTGGCATGTCTGACAGACTTATCTGTGAAGCAGGATATTCTCAAAGACCTTCTTACCTTATCTTGGTAAGGTTCAGCAATTTGTGTGTGTGTGTGTGTGTGTGTGTGTGTGTGTGTCCTGCTTGCCCATTTTAAACATCATACTGTCATCAGTTAAGGCAAGAGCACTTTCTTGCCCAGTGGCTAACTTTTGCCACAAAGCTCTCAAAGAAATGGAGTTTCTTTGCTGTCCATAATCTTCTCCGAATGAGATTGGTGCTTCCAGGAGCAAATGTCTCATTGTCATAAAAATAATAAGAACTTAGAAAAGAGACACAGAGAACAGTTATTTTCATTATTTAAAATGCCTACATAAGAACAAACTAACTACAACAATTGTTACATTTTAAGCTGTGTTTATCAAGTTTCTCCCTTTAAAATATCCTCAATGATGTATCTTTTTTAAGAAACTCTAATACAAATGTGTCTTCTATGTAGTAATAGATAAATAAATAAAAAAGAAAAAACAAATCAAGTAATAAAATATTATTATGACATAAAAAGAAAAATGTGATTGAGTATTTTAGGTTGAAAAAAGTGTCCTCATAATAAAATAACAGCTAATCGAATTTGTGTGTGTGTGCATGATGTGAAATCCACAAAGAATCAATAAAAGTTAAAAGACACACACACAAAGAACTTATATTATTAAAAATATCTTAAATGTCATATTCTATGGATATCTGAAGTGTTTGAAGAAGACCTGTTCATCTAAAATATCTGCTGGAACTTGAAAGCATATCTAATATAACTATAAGTTTGATTGTAAGGTCTAACTACTAATTTGCATTTCTTCATATCCTAAATATCTAATATGACTATAAGTTTGATTATAATGTCTAACCACTAACTTATACTTCTTTATATCCTAAGATAATAATAACTTTCATAGACTAGTAATTTGTATTACATTGTTAGATAAACTATATAGGTATAATACCTTGAGCAAGTATAGAGATATATGTACAGCAACAAAATTAATATCACCTTTATATCAATATACACAATTTGTATTCAACATACAAAAACTTCAATCCAATGTAAAATATTTAAAGCTAGTAATTGCTTTTTATAAGTAGATTCAATAATCTACCCTAATATCCTATCATATCTATATCCCCTTTTTTTTCTTTTTTTTAAACAAGAACCCTCAATCTAATCCCTCTTGTTTAGCTCTTGTCTAACCATAACCAATAGAAATTTTTATCCAATTTTAATCCTAAACAAGGGTAATTATCTATAACCCATTCAAGGACCAAAAACCAGCCACCCCACCTCTCGGGAATGTGGGCGTGGTATTCTTAAATTTACTTCCTGCTGTCTGGGAGCAACAGCATTATTAGGGGATCCTGAAAAAAAAGTTTTGTTACAGATTGGCTAAGATAAAAGACACATATGACAACCTATGCTGGAGAGGGTGTGGAGCAAGGGAAACAGTCCTCCCTTGCTGGTGGGAGTGTAAGCTTGTTCAGACACTCTAGAATGCAGTATGGCGGTTTCTCAGAAAAATGAGAACCAATCTCCCCAAGGGCCCAGGAATACCACTTCTGGGTGTGTACCCTAAAGATACACAGTCACACTCCAATGGCATTAACTCAACTATGTACATAGCAGCATTATTCATAATAGCAAAAACCTAGAAACAATCTAGATGCCCCTCAAATGAAGAATAGATTAACAAACTGTGGTACATCTACACAATGGAATACTACTCAGCATCAAAAGAAAAATGATATCCTAAAATTTGCAGGCAAATGGATGGATTTGGAGAATATCCTCCTGAGTGAGGTATCACAAACCCAGAAAGATAAGCAGGGGATGTACTCACTCATTAGTGGACTCAAAAAAAAAAAAAAGCAAAGCATGCCCAAGCTGCAAACCACAACCACTGAACAACTTGGGATAGGAAACACCTTAGACTGACTCCTTGGATCCTGCTCCCCCTAAAGGAAAACCTGACTCAGTCTCGATGTTGGGGGGAGAAAACTGGATTTGCCTGGAGTGGAGGATGAACTAAGCAATATTGACACCTTGGGATTGCCTGCCCATGGGGGATGATGGGGAGATGTGGAGAAGCAAAAATGACCTGATGTGGTGGGAGGGGGAAGGGACCTTGAATAAGGATATACAAGGATAGATAATGTGACTAAAAAAAAAGAAAGAAAATGTGACTTCTTTATTCATAATAATAAAAACTTACTTTTGCTAAAAAAAAAAAAAAAAGATTATCTTCAGAAAAAAAAAGTTTTGTTAGTTGTCAAGTCCCAAAACAAGTAGCTGTATCATTTGTTGACCAGTCTCTGCATAACAGGAAAGTACAGGGCTTGTCTCAAGTCACAGCTAGAGTAGTCTGTGAAGCTGGTGCGTCTCAGCTAGCCACCTTGAAATTTTTCTGAGACGTTTGTAGTCCAAATCCAATCTTTGGTTGGTGTTTCTCAGCCTAGTGGATTTGTCATAGTCCATGTGAAATCATCATTGTGGGGCTACTGAGTCTTCCTCCAGCCACATCTAAAAGAGGGGACCTTGCACGGCTTGGCCCTGCCTCAAGGGCAAACTGCATCATCAGAGAAGGACTGAGAATTTGAAATTCAGACCCCTGCCAAAAGCAGAGTCAGAGATCAAGCAGAACCCTTGCTCAGAGGAGACAGGAGACACACAAGTCTTCTTGCCACAACTGACTAGGAGCTACCAAATTGTAAACCACTGAAGCCATGGGCAGACGTTAGTGCAAAAATACATATAATAATATAACGAACAACAAGGCAACACCAGAAGAAACTGGTGGTTCTACAACTACAAGACCTGAACAGAGCAATGAAGAAGAAGCAGAAGGAAACAACACCAAAAAACACCTTTATGAACATTATTGAAGCCTTCAAAGAAGATATTAAAAAATCCCCTTAAAGAAATAGAAGAAAATACAAACAAAAAATTGGAAAAGATGAACAAATCCTTGAAAGAAAACCAAGAAAAGGTAAACCAAAAAATGAAAGAAAGATTCTAGGAAGAAAAACTAAATAGAAGCAATAAAAAAAGGCACAAAATGAGGCAAAGGTGAAAATAGAAAATCTGAAGAGCTGTAACTACAGATATAAGTATAACCAACAGAATCCAAGAGATGGAAGAAAGAATCTCTGAAGTGAAAGAACTCAGTAGTGGAAATAGATACATCAGTCAAAGAAAATACTAAAACCAAAAAAGCCATAACACAAAATGTTCAGGAAATCTGGGACACCATGAAAGAACTAACTTGAGAATAATAAGAATAGAAGAAGAAAAATACCAGCTTAAAGGCACAGATAATGTATTTAATAAAATCATAAAAGAAAACTTTCCTAACTTAAAGAAGGAAATGCCTATAAAGATACAAGAAGCTTAAAGAATACCAAATATATATGACCCTCCAAAAAACTCTACTTGCCACATTATAATCAAGCTACAAAACATACAGAACAAAGGAAAAATTTAAAAGAAAAGGGTCAATTTACACATGAAGACAGACCCATCAGAATAACACCTGACTATTCAATGGAAACGATGAAAGCAAAAAGGGCTTGGTCAGAAGTTATACAGACACTAAAAGAGCATGGCTGCCAAACTAGACTACTATGCCCAGTAAAATTATCAGTCACCATAGATGGAGTAAACAAGATATTTCATGACAAAGTCAGACTGAAACAATACCTATCTACCAATCCGGCCCTCCAGAAAGCATTAGAGGGAAAACTCCAACCTAAGGATCCCAGATACACTCATGAAACCACAAACATTCAGTAATCCCACAGAAGAAAAGCCCAGAGAAAGGAAATACATAAAAGTTACCACCAAAAATAGCATGAAACATCAATCAGTGGTCACTAATATCCCTTAATATCAATGGACTCAACTCACCTATAAAAAGATACACACTAACAAAATGGATATAAAAACAGAAGCCATTCTTCTGCTGCATACAAGAAACACATCTCAACCACAAAGACAGACACAGACTCAGAGTAAAGTGTTGGGAAAAGATTTTCCAATCAAATGGCCCTAAAAAACAAGCTGAGGTTGACATCCTAATATCTTACAAAGTAGACATTGTTTCTTGGAATGCCTTGTTTACAATCTCTTTTTATAAGACCTTGCCTTCCACAACTGTAACATTTACCATTTTGACTTTTTCTTATACCTCTATAAATAACCTCTCCTACTCAGTTTTCATCACAGTTATAAGGCTCTAGATTACTTGTATCATGAGTCCAATTCTTCTAAGGGTGCTGATTTTGCTTCTAATGGTCTAAGTATTCTTTTACATTGTGGGTTAGCATTCTCAAAAGCCAGCGATTCAATTATTATTTGCCTAGTTTCTGAATCCATTACCATTCTGTTTACCGCTGCAGTTAATCTCTGCAAATAGTCTGTAAAACTTTTTGGGGGGCTTTGAATTACTTTTGTGAAGAATTCAGTTTTCTTTCCTATCTCTTCAGTCTGATCCCATGCATTTAATGCTACAATGTGGCATAAATTCAGGGTATGTTCATCGTATAGCGATTGCTTTTCTATATCAACATAGTCTCCCTCCCCAAAAAGTTAGTCTTGGAAGACTTCTATGCCTCTGGCACTGCTTCTTTGTTTTATTGTTTTAGCCTCCTCCTTCCACCATATTTTCCACTGTAAAAGTGGTCCAGACACCTAAACAGCAGTAACCACATCTAAACAGTCCTTGGGGGTGATCCAGTAACATGATGACCAGGAATTTTTTTTCTTCTTTTTTTATTTTTTATTATGAATAAAGTCACATTTTCTATCCGTGTATATCCTTATACAAGGGATGATCAGGAATTTAGCATTTGTTTTACAAATGGCGGGTGCATACCATATGTAATATTGCTTTCTTGGCTCTTTTTAATTATAACATTTGTACCAGAGCCCAGCTAACTTCTGTACAATTTTTATCATTTTTCAATTTTCTTAAAGTTACTAGGTATATTAGTGTTGGCTCTCTAATAACCTTAGGCTATTTTTGTGTAATCTTAAATGACATTGCTGAGGTTGGTTCTTTATATTCCTCTGTTTGGACTTGAATCTCTTTGTGTTCTCTCTTAACAGACATTTTTAAGACTTTCTTCTTAGCATTCTTATTAACTGACTTTTTAAATGATAAAACAGAAACAATCAACAAATAATACTCATAACAAACATTATGATGGCAACCTCATCTACTTTATTTGTCTTTTTCTTTATTATGTCCAATATCAAATCATCTAGAGTAAAAGCAAAGAAAGATCAGACTCCTTCCATTGCCTTAAACAAATTCCCCTTTTTTAAAAAAAATCTGGTTTACTCACCAAACTTGTTGTCAGTGATGATTCAGATGACTGTGAAGTGGAGCAGCTACCTAGTGTGATAGCAGCACAAGGAGGGGTCCCAAAAGAGAAAAAAAGCACAGCCCACCAGCAGAAGTAGACCACTGTCTGAAAAACTTACCCAGGTGAAAGTGAAGAAGAAACATGTGTGGCCAGCTCTGCCTAAGCCTAGAGACTAACTCAGAGCAGACAGCCTAGCCAGGCAGTAATTATTCTTCCAACCACGTGTTGCTCTGGCTGGCAAGCAGCTTTGTTGGGAATTTGTGTCCCAGGATGGATGCCAAGTTAAACATGAATTCTAGTTGTTATTAAATAAAAACTCAAAGCCAAATGTTGGGGGAAAGCTGGAATATCAGAGAGCAGGAAATAGACCACAGTCAAGTCTCACTCAGCCAACTTCTCAGGGTAAAAGCTATCTTCCAGAGTCCTCAGCCTGGCTGGTTGCTTCTCCAGAATTTCACAACATCTGCCTACTACTGCCTTTAATATCTCCTTTGCCCAGTTGTTTCACTTCTGGGTTCATTATGAGTTTATAGTTAAGATTAAAGATGTGATCTACTACTGTTTGGTAGTTAGGCCTTGAACTCACAGAAACACAGAAAGATCTATCTCTGGAGTTATGGGATTAAAGACATGAGATACCACCAATCTCTGACCCTCATGGCTTAACTGTGGGTGGATCTGTTCTCTGATATTCCAGGCTGATTTTGTTAAATATAAAATATATCACCATAACACAGTACAGAAATATTATACCTAAATTAAATTATTAAAATTAAGTAAAGAAAGTAAAAGTAACAAAAGAAAGAAATGGATTTCTTGATTAACAAGAAATAAGGTCATCTTTCAACCAAGTTAGTTGTATGCTTCCTCTGTGTGTTTAGTTATCTGTACTCTATGAATAATTTTATTTGATGATTAGCATATTTGAAATCATTTATTTACTTGTAACTCCGCTTTCTTTTGGCCTGGCTGGTTTCATAGCTGTAATTTCATATGGACTTGGTAGTTCTAATTTTAAGAAAGATGATCTGTAGTGGGATTATGTTCTGGCACATTGTCAATCTTTTTTCTCCTACTGGTTTAATAAAATTGATTGACAAGAAGGCAGACAGGAAGTGTGAGCAGGGCTACCAGTCTATGAAAACTCTGAGAAGATGAAGAGTCATAGATAGATACCAGCAGACAAGAAGAACGAAGCCAGGATGCTGCTCTGAGAAAAGATACCAATCCCTGTGGCTAAATAAGGTAAGAATTATAGGTTAGTTTAAGAATTAAGAGTTAGCAAGGTATATGACTGAGCCATAGGCCAATCAGCATGAAATTAATGGAAGCTTCTGTGTGATTATTTGGAGCTAAGTGGCAGCAGGGCAGGGCTGCAAATGGGTCTGAACCTTGGCACTGGGCTGAAAAGGCTGGGCCAGAAACTTTTTATTACAATGATCTTCAGTTTCTAAACTTTTGTCACTCTCATTTATAGTTCATATTTTGATTTGTTTTGTTGCATTGGCATTACACCAGACTGCAGCTTGGGGATACAAATATAAATTCGCCATGTAGAAAAAAATCAGAAAACAACATCATATCCTTTTTACTTCTTTCCTAATGGAATTGTCCTTTCCCTGTATACCAAATACTGTTAGAAATTAGAATGGAAAGAAGCCAGATTCAAGGGAAGTAAGAATTCCATAGAGTATTGTGGACATAGCTAAATCATTTATGTCAAATCAGAAATGAAAATGCTGTTTTAAAATGACATACTATTCCTTTGCAATACTTCCCACCTCAAGAATCACTCACTGCTCAAGGCCTTTTTTCATAGAAAAACTCACTTTGAAGGGTAATTACATATCAACTCCTTTTTTGTACGAGCCACTACCACTTCTTTCTTATATCTAACAATTTCTCCCTAAAACACCATCAAACCTTCAGCCACACCAACCTGGGATTATCACTTTCATTTCTAGTCATGAAAATAAAAGAGTTCAGTAGATAGAGCCTACTATGAGTCCATCAAGATTCCAGTGAACTTTAATTTGATACCTAAAATCATCATCTGTTCTGGCCTCTCCTGTCTTGGTGTTGTGATGCTGACAGTGCTTGCCATGCACTTCTGGGCTATTTAAGACAGGCCTGTTGTTGTCCCCCCTGCCCAATTCAGCAAAGAAGCCACATTAGTCATTTTCCCATTTTCATTTTATCAATGGAGTTTCTCAAAAGCTAACTGTAAAGGACACCTGCTGTTAACTCTGGCAGCCACATGCACCAGAACACATGCACACATGCAGCCAGACATGCCTATGCACCCACACATATGGAAACATCTATACAATATACATATTGTACATGCACAAACAAGAACAGAATTAAAATAGACCTACTACACAGACCTATAAGTCAGCACACCACAGAGATATGTGTACATCTATGTTTAGCACAGTGTTGTCCACAATGGCTATGTTATTAGATGAACCTTGGTGTCCAGAAATAGGGCAATGGATAATATAGAAAATGGAGTCTATATACACAATGTAATGTTTCAACCATAAATAAGAATAAAGTATATGTTCTTTGAAAGTATTATCGCCATGCCATCTAAATTGCTGTAGCTTTGAAATAAAGAAATATATGCTGTTTATAAATATGCTTCTGTCCATCCTACATGTGTACCTAAGCTTTATAGGGTTTAAGGTTTGCTGACTAAAATTACAATGTGAAAATTAAGTTAACATGAAAATTATACAATAAAGCCCTTAATGAAAAGTGAGTTTGCAATAATTTTAGTATCTGTCACTTTTGCTCCACATTCTCATGAGCATTAGTAGTCGATTATGTTTTTATTTTTTTTATCTTAGCCATTTTGGCATGTGTAAGATGAAATATCAAAGTAGTTTTGGTTTGCATTCCCCTGATGGATAGGAATGTTGAACACTTATTCAAAGTTTCGCAGCCATTTGAGATTTCTCTGTTGAGAATTTTTTGTTTAGATCTGTGTTCCATTTTTTTAAAATAGATTATTTTGTTTGTTGGTGTCTAGTTTCTTGAGTTCATTATATATTTTGGAAATTAGCCCTCTTTTCCTTGTGGAGTTGGTGAGAATCTTTTTCCATTCTGTAGGCTGCACTTTTGTTCTATTGATGTTATCTTTTCCTTACAGAAACATTTTAGTTTTATGAGGCTCCATTTATTTATTGTTGATCATAGTGCCTGCCCAATTGGTGTTCTTTTTGGGAAGTTGTCCCCTATGACAATGCATTCAATGCTATTCTCCACTCTCTCTGCTATCAGCTTTAGTGTATCCGATTTTCTGCTGAGGTTCTTGATCCACTTGGACTTGAGTTTTGTGCAGGGTGATAGGTATAGATCTATTTGCATACTTCTAAAAGCCAACATCCAGTTAGACCAGCACCATTTGTTGAACATGCTTTCTTTTTTTCTATTGTGTCTAGCTTTTTTAAATTAAAAATCAAGTGTCCATAGGTATGTATATGTCCATATGAATTTATATTTGTATAGCACCTGTGCTACCTGGGTCATTGGCGAGTCAGGCACAGGCCTGGAGATTAAAAGACACAAGACTCCAGGATCATTCATGCAAAGAGAATGCTGTTTATTGAGACTCCAGGTTAGACTTATATACCTGGTGCTACCCAGGGCAGAGCACAGTGGAAATTTCCCAGATGGCTGGAAAATTTACTTGAAGTAAACATCTTAAACTTCCTCTTCTAACCCCCAAAGGCAGGAAACCGGAAATACACCCAAGCTGGGTGTGGAGCACAGAATGTGCAACTAGCAATCCACAGGCCTTGCCTCAAGGCTCAGAGTGAAAGGAAGGGCCATGCAGAGCCCTAGATATTTGGGTCTTTGATTCTATTCCATTGTTCAACATGTCTAGTTCTATGCCAATACCATGTGATTTTTTTATTACATATAGCTCTGTAGTACAGCTTGAAATTAAAATAATGATGCCTCCAGAAGTTTTTTTTTAATTGTTCAGGGTTGTTTTACCTATCTTGAGTTTTTTGTTTTCTCATATAAAGTTAAGTATTATTCTTTCAAACTCTATAAAGAATTATGTTGGGATTTTCATGGGGGCTGGGTTGAATCTGTCTGTAGATTGCTTTTGGTACAATGACCATTTTTACTATGTTGATCCTACTGATCCATGAGCATGGGAGATCTGTCCATCTTCTGGTATTTTCTTCAATTTCTTTCTTCAAAGGTTTGAAGTTTTTATTCATACAAGTCTTTTACTTGCTTGGTTAGAGTTACCCCGAGATACCTTATATTATTTGTGACTATTGTGAAGGCTGTTGTTTCCCTGATTTCTTTCTCAGCCTGTTTGTTATTTGTATATGATATGGCTACTGACAGCTACTGGTATTTTTGAGTTAATCTTGTATCCAGTCACTAAAGGTGTTTATCAGCTGTAGGACTTTCTTGATAGAAATTTTGGGGTCACATATTTATACTATTATATCATTTGCAAATAGAGATACTTTGACTTCTTCTTTTCTCTTTTTTTTTTTTTAAAGGAGGAAAGATTTTATTTCCAACTTAAAGTTCCACATTACAGTCCATTGTTGAAGGAAGTCAGGACAGGAACATAAGTCAAAACCATAAAAGCAGGAGCTTATCCCAAAGCCATGGAGGAGTGCTGCTTACTGACTTTCTCCTCAAGACTTGCTCAGCCTGCTTTCTTAGAGCACCCAAGAGCACACTGCCCGCCCATGGTGAGCTGGATATTTTTACATCGGTGATCAATCAAGAAACTGCTACAGACTAGCCTGTAGGGGGCATTTTCTTAATTAAGATGATCCTAGCTTGTGTCAAATTGACAGAAAACTAGACAGCATAGTGTGCTATATCTTTTCAGTACTTAAAGTTTGTTTTTGAGTTTCCTGGTTTGGTTTGGTTTAGTTTTGGGGTTTGTTGCTTTTGATTTTTTTCAAGACAGAATTTTTCTGTATTGTCCTGGCTGTCCTGGAATTGTAGACCAGACTGGCCTCGAACTTGGCTGCCTGAGTGCTGAGGTTAAAGGAATGTGCCATCACTGCCCAGCAGTACTTAAGGTTTTTAGAAATGAAAATAAAATTTTATTTTTTTGATACAATAGGTACAGTTATAAGCTACGTTTTTGAGAGAAAAATTTGAGAGAAATGTTAGTAAAAATGATGGACAATATTACAGTCTTTTTTCTGAAAAGTGTTTTGAGTATATGGACTTCCAGAACTTACAAGGGTTTATTCAGGTCTTTGGGAAACACTGGATTTGTATAGTAATCTTTCAATAATTTGAAACATTAGGTATTTTAGAGCAGCATTTTCTCTTATCATCTCAGTTATCTTATTGCTCTAGCTAAAAGTTCAAGTACTATATTGAATGGAAATGGAGAGAGTGGACAGCCTTGTCTTGATCCTGATTTTAGTGGAAATGTTTTCAGTTTCTCTCCATTTAGTTTGATAAATATCTATAGGCTTCTTGTAAATTGCCTTTATTATGTTGAGATATATCCCCTGAATCCCTATTAGCTCTGAGATTTTTTTCAGAAGGGGGTGTTGGATTTTGTCAAAGGCCTTTTTTGAATCTAATGAGATGACTGTGTGGTTTTTGCCTTCAGTTTGTTTATATGATGGATTACATTGATTGATTTTCTTTTTATTATTATGAATAAAGTCATATTTTTATTCATGTATCCCCTTGTTCGAACTCCCTTCCCGCTCCCAGTCACTCTCTCTTCTCTCCATCACTTTATCTCCTCCCCAACAAGGGCAGGAGGTCCCAAGATCCCAAGGTACCAAGGTGGTTTAGTTCAGCATCCACTCCAGGCAGATTCGCTTTCCTCATCCCAACATCAAGAATGGGTCAGGTGTTCCTCTGGAGGGAATGGGCTCCAAGGTGCCAGTCTAAGGTGTTTCAGATCCCAAGCTGTTCAGGGGTTGTGGTTTGCAGCTTGGACATGCTTTGCTTTTTGTTTAAAGTCCACTAATGAGTGAGTACATCCCCTGCTTATCTTTCTGGGTTTGTGATACCTTGCTCAGGAGGATATTCTCCAAATCCATCCATTTGCCTGCAAATTTTAGGATATCATTTTTCTTACTGCTGAGTAGTACTCTATTGTGTAGATGTACCACAGTTTGTTAATCCATTCTTCAGTTGAGGGGCATCTAGGTTATTTCCAGGTTCTTGCTAGTATGAATAATGCTGCTATGAACATAGTTGAGCTAATGCCTTTGGAGTGCAAATGTGCATCTTTAGGGTATATGCCCAGTAATGGTATTGCTGGATCCTTGGTGAGATTGATTCTCAGTTTTCTGAGAAACCATCATATTGCATTCCAGAGTGGCTGAACAAGCTTACACTCCCACCAGCAATGGAGGAGTGTTCTCCTTGCTCTGCAACTTCTCCAGAATAGGCTGTCATCTGTGTCTTTTATCTTAGTCAATCTGACAGGTGTAAGGTGGTATCTCAAAGTTATTTTGATCTGCATTTCTCTGATGGCTAAAGATTGATTCATTTTCATATGTAGAACTATCTTTGCATTTCTGGATGAAGCCTACTTGGTAATGGTGGATGATATTTTTAATATGTTCTTTGTTTCCAATTTTGGGGTATTTTATTGAGTATTTTTGCATCAATATTAATAAGAAAATCAGCCTTTAACTCTCTTTCTATATTGAATCTCTATGTGTTTGGGGTATCAGAGTGACTGTGGCCTCATAAAATTAATTTGGCAATGTTCCTTCTATTTCTATTTTGTAGACTAATTTGAAGCGTATTGGTGTTAGCCTCCTTTTTGAAAGTCTGGTAGAGTCTAATACTAAAACCATCTGTCTCTGGGATTTTTTTATTGGGAGACTTTTAATGACTGATTCTATTTCCTTAGAGGTTATAAACATATTCCTATTGTTTATCTAATCTTGATTTAGCTTTATTAAATGATATTTATCAATGATACAAAATTATTAGATTTTCCAATTTTGTGTAGTACAGGTTTTGTTTTGCTTTTCTACCTCTTCAGGTTGTAATTTTCCCTTCTAAAGCATTCTTTAGGTATGAATATGTGTATATATGTATTATTTGCTTAACTTGGAATGAACTTTTTCTCCTCTGTTGTGATTGAAAGTCCACCTGGCTAAGACTTTGTTTTCTCCCCATGGAAAATCTAATTTTCTTTGAGAAGTGGATCGTGGGGTGGGGTAGAGAGAAGCTGGGAGGTGAATGGGAGAAAGGGAAAGAAGGAAAACTGTGCTTGGCATGTAAAAAAAACTTTTAAAGAAAAAAATGTCAAAAAAAAGTCTTCCTGGGTATGGTAGTCTAGGCTGACATTCTATAGAGTTTTTTAGAATTTATATAACATCTGTTCAAGATCTTTTTATTTTAGAACCTCCACTGAGAAGTCATGTCTGTGTTCCTATTATTTTTAGATTTGGTCTTTTCATATTGCCCCAGATTTCCTTGATGTTTGTGCAAGAATTATTTTTAAATTTAATATTTTCTTTGAGCAAAGTAATCATTTCTTCTATAGTGTCTTCAACTTCAGAGATTATTTTTTCCATTACTTTTATTTTGTTGCTAAGGTTTGCTTCCAAGATTCTTTTTATAAGTCCTAACTTTTTCATTTTCAAAAATTCCATCAGTTTGGGTTCTCTTTATTGATTCTATTTCCACTTTTAGGTCTTGAGCTGTATTCATTTCCCTTTTTCATTTCCTCCTTAAGAACTGCTATCATACTCTTAAAGTCAGTTTTAAGGTCATTTGTACTTTGTCTATATTGCAGTTTTTTTCAGGGCCTATTTAATAAGGTTGCTGGATTTATTGGGAAAATATTGTCTTGGATGTAATTGGTTTTCTCCAGTCTCTTCTGGCTTTAGACTCTCTATTGAGAAGTCATGTGTAATTGTAATAGTTCTGCCTTTACAGGTCACCTTGTCTTTTCCCCCTTGAAGCTTCTTCCTTTATTTTGATTTTTATGTGGCAAAGGGGATTTTTTAAAGTCACATCCATCAGGTGTTCTGTAAGCTTCTTATACCTTTATAGGAATCTCCTCCTTTAGGTTAGGAAATTTTTCTTCTATGATTTTGTTGAAAATATTTTCTGGATCTTTAAGCTAGGATTCTTCTTCTTTTCTAATTTCTATTATTTCTAGATTTGGTCACTTCATAGTGTCCCAGATATCCTGGATGTTTTGTGTCAAGAATTTAGATTTTTTTAATATTTTCTTCAGTGGGTGTATCTGTTTATTCTATGGTATCTTTAACACCTGAGATTCTCTCTACTATATCTTATATTCTGTTAGTGATGCTTGTGTAGGGAAAAAGGGCTATCCAAAGAAATCCACCCTGGCCCTAAAACACAATGTGGATCTGAGACCCAAGCCAGTGAAAGAAGTACTTTATCCCTTAACCCAAAACCAAAGAAACATTCCCTAACTCTGAAACCAGTACCAAAGGAGCACACTTGGTTCCTAGAATCAGAGTCAGTGAAAGAAATATGCCCTCACCTTAGACTTAGAGTCAAAAAGATTTAAAAAAAAAAGAGTGAAAGAAACAGTTTGGCTCTCAAATCAGTCATCTCAGCCCCTGACCAACTAACCAACAAAACCAACCAATCATTGAGCAGAAAAACAACCAATCACTGAGCACCCTAACTCTGAACCCATACCTAGTGAAAGAAACAATCTGGATCTGAAACCCAAGCCCGTGAAAGAAACAGTTTATTCCTTAACTGATAACCAAAGAAACATGCCCTGACTCTGAAACTAATACCTTGGTCCTTAGAATTAGAGCCAGTGAAAGAAATATGCCATGGTCTTAGAAATAGAGTCCAAAAACTAAAAAATGCCAAAGAAACACAGCCTGGATGGAGATCCAAGTCAGTGAAAGAAACACTTTATCTCTTAACCCAAAACCAAAGAAACATGTCCTGACTCTGAAATCAGTACCAAAGGAGCACACTTGGTTCCTAGGATAAGAAAGAAATGCACCCTGGCCTTAGAGTCCAAAAGCTAAAAAAGGCCAGTGGGGAAAAAAACATAGTTTGGCCTAAAACCAGAGTCATCTCTGTCCCTAACCAATGAAACTAACCAATCCCTGAGCAGGAATAACTAACCAATTCGTGAGTATCCCTGGAGAAACTCCACCCCTAACAGCCCCTATATAAGCCCCTCTGCCTGTTCAGTTGTTGGCTGTTCTTTCCCACCCTGGTAGAGGCAGCCACTCTCCTGGACTCCTCCTTCCCAAATAAATCTCTTTCTCAAAAGAGTCTTGGATGAAGATATTTATTCGTCAGGACAGAGAAAAAAAAACACTGAGACATCTCTTAGGAGATTGAGCAGAAAAACCTTGCAGAGATGTCCCATTAGGGAGACTGAGCAAGGCGTGTAGCAGAAGAGAAAAAAAGAAGCACCTTACTGAGACTGAACAAGGCAGAGCAAAACAAGTAACAATTGTTCACGCCAGAAAAGATTGCTACCTTTATCCAGTGATTTCCCCTTTAGCTGAGTGAAGAAAAGAAGTAACACCTTAGGCCAAAGAGAAGAAACAGCAGATCTCTGCTGGGAAGCCCCTTAAGTGGGAGAGAAGGAGGGATGGAGGGAGAGCAAAGTTTAGCTGTAGTGGCCCTCTAGGAGAGGAGTAAGATTGCTATATCCTGCAGGGAGACCATCCCCCACCACACCCCAGCTTCAGGTATAGCCTGACCTCCTCAACATTCAGAATACCTCTCACCCCATCCCCAGAGTTGTAACACTTGCTTACAGCTTGCATCTGTAGTTCCTGTTCATTTACCTTTTTCATTTTCAGAATTCCCTCTATTTCTGTTTTATTGTATTTCCATTTTCAGATCTTGAAAAGTCTTATTCATTTTCCTCAACTGTTTGTTTTTCTTGCATTGGTGTCTAGGCATCTGGGATTGGGGTGATTATCTGTCCAGGTTCTAATTTCTGAGTTTGTCTTTGTTAAATGGATGTTTTGTTTTTTTGTTTCTGTTTACTCTCTGGTCTTCTGGACAGTGTAGCCTCTGGTTGAGCTGGGAGTATCTACCCAATTTGAGGTAGACATGGACTACCCAAGGCTCGCTCTGTGGCATAAAACATACCCATGAAGATGATGGTTGAGGACTGGGGGATAAGGTGAAGGCATTGAGAATGAAGGAAGCCCTCAGACAGGTGGTGTAAGCACTGCAGCTCAGATGAAATGGCCAAAAGGCAGGTATGGAGTTCCCTTTAGAGTTCAGACAACCCTGTGAAAAGCTCGGTTATCAGAACTACGTTTTAAGTTCTTTTCCCTTTTTATGACTTCATTATTTCTCCTCAGACCTTCCAGGAGTCCAGCCCATCCTTGGTCAGATAGGATCACTGACACAGGAGACCCTGGGGGATCTTTAATGTTCATAGTCTCTTTCTGCCAGCCCTGCCACACTGCTTTCTTTTCATCTCCACCGAGACAGTAAAGCACAACTCTTATTTTATCAAACAGCACAGAATCTTGGACAGTCAAAGTTTCTCCAGAGGTTTGTAGGTCTGTGATTAATTGAAGTCTGGAGACAGACTCCCATGAGACTCCCTGAAGGGCTCCTCAGTTCCCTGGCACTCGGCAGCTCTTGATCTGGCCAGAACACCGCAGTGAGCCACCACACTGCTCTCAGACCTGAGCCAAGTGTGGATCAGAAACGTGTACGTCTGTTTTCATGAGCAACACAGTCAGAGGTGAGGCTCCTCAAGACAAGGACTGCTTGATTGAATGCAAAGTGTTGTGGGGCACATGGAGAAGGGTGACATGGACTACCTGAGGCTCGCTCTGCGGCATAAAACAGAAAAGTCTGGGAGGAAGAACCCAAACTACTGACAAAGCTTTCACTTCCTGTGAAGGTAGTTGATCTTGGTTGGTGACTTATGCTTAAACCATAGACCCGGGCCAGAAACTTTGCAAAGAAAGAACAGGTTAATTTTGGGTCTGAGAAAAGATAGGATGTTCTTCACCT
This sequence comes from Sigmodon hispidus, assembly GCA_004025045.1. Taxonomy (NCBI): domain Eukaryota; kingdom Metazoa; phylum Chordata; class Mammalia; order Rodentia; family Cricetidae; genus Sigmodon; species Sigmodon hispidus. The sequence goes on along the minus strand of PVIH01009695.1, from coordinate 17,010 downwards.
TGAAGTCATGATCGTATGAAATGCACTTCTTCAACAAGTGGAAGAGGTAGGAAGTAAAAAATAAAAATAAGACCCCAGTGCTATAGATGAGTGATTGACAATAGGGGTCAAAGCCTGTCCTGACCCCATGAGGGGCGATCTTGGGTCCCCCGTTATATCAGCAAATAGCAAATGAATGGCAGTACTGCCTCCCTGCTTTGTTCAGTGACTCCAGATGTCACACAGACTGGGAGAAAATTTGTGGAATAGCACGCACCAAGGACCCTGCCAGCTTGAAAGTGTTCATTTGCTGCTATTACAATTGCCGGTCAATATTGTCCATGGGGGGAAGACAACATCGCCCTCTAGTGGTCGACCTTGGGGGATTGTTGCACTTTGGACTGGAAGAAGCTGGGCTTGAATCTTGCTCTTCCCCTTGTCAGGCTGAGGAGTGGAGTGCAGAGTGCACAGGGCTGCAAGTTAGCATGTAGAAGCAGTTTAAAGAGAGAAAGATGCAGCTCCTCCCACCAAACTAAATGTCCCCTTTGCTACTACTGTCCATGTGTCCCTGTCCAATATCATGCCTGGAAATCCAGGTATGTGCCCAATGTTCCCTAATTCCCTGACAACCCTGGGATATTCTACAGGCAGCGTTTACGGGAAGTGTGAGGAGTAGGAAGAGGTTTTTTGTTTGTTTGTTTCTTTCTTTGTTTGTTTTTCTAAGTGTGTTCTGTCCACACACTTACTGCAGGATCTGCCTTTTGTCATTTTCACGAAAGCATTGTGCAGGGTTCCTTTTATTGCTGGTCGCTCTAGTAGAACTCATTCTACAGTGAAAATTGAATACATTGTGCGGTTGACAAGAAATGTGACTTTCAAGAAAAAAGCAAAAGGATGTGGCCTTTTACACCTGAAGGATCCAGGGCTCAGACTTTTCTCCTCTTCATTTCTAGGGGAACCAAGGTCATCAGCATTAATCTCTTGAAGACGAAAACATGACTGCTGAAGGAAGAAAATTAGTGATGGTTTTAATACATTCTTGGTGCATCATTTAATCACAATCCCTTCTCTAATTACATAGTTCATTGCTGAACTATCATTATGGTGCCCTAAAGTAAGTATGTAACACTTCTATCAATAGTTACTGATTTATTATAATTTTTTTAAAGTTAAAGCAGCCATTAAGACATACTGTATTATTTTCCTTACCTCAGATAAAAAAAGGTATAACAACCTAAGGCTGAATGAGAAGAAATGAAGTGTGCTATTGACAATGGAAGCCATATTTATTGTACTTGTTGTTTAAAAAGAAAAAGCATGGGCTGAACATCTTTATGGTAGACACAGGACATCAGCTTGATGGGAAGACAGATATTTGCTACTTATATGGAAATTTGGGAGAGGAGAGCAAATGTTACATTTGCTCACAGTGAATCTCTTCCGCAAATATCTAGCCTTAAAAATAATTTAAATGAGTTTATCCCAGACCTTTAATATATTTTAAGAATTTTTATTACATCTATAAATGACAAGTGATAACAGGAAAATGTACAAAGTACTATAACCACCGTCTCTTAGGTTGTTAATGTAGAAATGTATGGCTTTCTACAATTTGTGGACCCTAGTAAGTAAAGCAAGACACACAAATATCCTATTCCAGCAGATGATGAGAATTTCCTGAGTATAGCTGCAAAAGGCTTTCAGGGAAGCTCAAGAGATGCCCTAGAGTGAGTGGAAAAGAACACTTAAGAAAGAAATATGGGGGCTGGAGAAATGGCTCAGCAGTTTAGAACACTGGCTGCTCTTGCAGAAGACTGGGTTCAATTCCCAGAACTTACATAGCAGCTCACAACTATCTGTAGCTTCAGTTCCAGGGGATCAAATGCCCTCTTTAGGCCTCCTTGGTACTGCACACATGTGGGGTATAGACTTGCATTCAGGCAAAGCATTCATTTACATAAAATAAAATAATTCTAAAGAGAAAGAAAATCGTAAGACACAAGAATTCCAAGAGATTGCTATTCATATAAAGCACCAGAATGGGACAGTCAGGACTGCATAGAGAAACCTGAGTAAAAAAATTTGACAACAACAATAATAATAAATTAACAAAGACAGAAGGAAAAGATAATTATGTTAGAGGTCATCACCAAGGGGACTAACTATTAATTTGCTCTAGTCAGAATAACTGTAGGCAATGATCATGCTAAGTCCTAGGTAAAATACATCAATGGGGTGAGATTTTAATGTCTCTGTTACTGGACACAAGGAGAAATATCTTGATCATTGGAGTGATCTCTTAGAAGAACAACTCCAGACAAAGTCAAGAGCAGGAGCAGAAGCAAAAGGAAGCGAGCATTTGAGGAGGGGTGGAGAAAGGACAGCGCACCTTGGAAGGGACAAAACTGAAAAAGAATGGAGAACTGGTGTCCTCTGCACCATGCGATGGCTATAGCTTTCATTGAATTGGATATGAAAACTGATCTGCACAGGGTAACGGGCATGATTTGAGTGGCATGCTGCCCCTGCTCAGACAAAACACGAAAGTACTTAGCCACATCCTATCAGTGTTTTTAACTTCATAATCTGTGTGGGGCCTGAAACTCAAGATACAGGTTTGAGATAGGGAATAGCTGACTGTATCTATTACCTGACATTTAGCCTTGGGTGAGCTGACAGCTACCTGCAGTTAATATATCTTGAACCTCTCCGATAATTACAGGCTTTTTTGTTAGTGGTTTGTTTTTAACTGGCCATTGTGACCTGCAACTTGGGATTTTTCATTATCACTCCTGACATCCATCTCCTCCCCCATTCCCTATTCCTGTGCCCTACTCCAACACCTCTCCCATGGACTCCTCTCTTTCAGAGTCCCTGCCCAGGGTAATAGAGCTGAGGCACTGACCAAAAGGCTAAAATTATCTCAACCAAATGCTTTCTGTACTTTTTATTTTACCATTGTAGATTTTCAGTTGATACAAGAAATTCTGAATGAAAATATGGACCTGAAGAATAAAACTACAGCTGATTTCATCCTGCTGGGGCTCTTTCCCAACTGTAGGTACCCAAACCTCATTATCTTTCTCATCCTCTTCATCTATGCCCTGGCCTCTGCTGGGAATTCCATCCTCATACTCCTCATCTGGCTGGACCCCCGCCTTCACACCCCCATGTACTTTCTGCTCAGTCAGTTGTCTCTCATTGACCTGGCTTACATCTCCAGCACAGTGCCCAAGGCAGCCACCAACTATTTCACAGGGAGGCAGAGCATCTCCTTCTTTGCCTGTGCCGCTCAGATGTTTTCCTTCCTCACCCTTGGCCTTGCTGAGTGCATCTTACTGACCCTAATGGCCTATGACCGTTACGTGGCTGTCTGTAACCCTCTGCGATACACCGTTCTCATGAGTCCCAAAGTCTGTCTGAAGATGGCCGCCTCCACCTGGCTTGGAGCAGTTGTAGCAGCCCTCGTTCATACCATCTACCCCATGAATTTTCCTATCTGTGGCTCCAGGAAGATCAATCATTACTTCTGTGAGATGCCTGCCATTCTGAGAATGTCTTGTGTGGACACATCACACTATGAGATGGTAAAGTTTGTGTCAACCATTATCTTTCTCCTGGTCCCATTCACTCTGATCCTGACCTCCTATACCCTCATATTCCTCACTGTCCTCAGAATGAACTCTCCCAAGGGGAGGAATAAAGCCCTAGCCACCTGCTCCTCCCACCTGACTGTCGTGAGTCTCTATTTTGGTCAGGCCATCTTTATCTATATGACACCTACTTCTTCTCACACACCTGACCAAGACCAGGTAGGAGCTGTGCTGGGCACCATAGTGACCCCCATGCTCAACCCTCTCATCTACAGCCTGAGAAACAAAGAGGTGGTGGGAGCCTTACAGAAGTGCACTGGCAGATGCTGCAACCGGGACAATGCCAGGTCCCTCTGGTGAGATGTCCTATCCTTCACCTTAAAAGTGAACATCAGTCAACTTAAATCTAAATTAAAAATAGAATTGTGAGAAAGGAATGTATAAGACTCATAGAAACTGGAACTTGCTGGAATGTTGTTGTTCTTAATTTCATAGTGGTTACTTCAGTTGAGTAAAACCTTAGTAAGAGTTACTTGTTTGTAAAATAACATGGATTTTGACAGTAGCATCTATGCAAAGATAAAGCATTTCTTAACTCATTGAGTTTCAAGCCAAGAACTTATTTGTTATCCTATCATCCCACACTGATTGACATTGTTAATTTAAATACCGTCCTGTCAGTGTCTTCTTTTTATGTTTTACTCTCACCTAATCCCTTGAGATGGTTTATGCAATTAAATTTTTCTTTGTTCTAACTGAATGCATTACTGATTACATTTAGTGGGAACAGATGTAAAAATCACTACATTCTAATCCTTTTCATGAGTCATTAGAACAGCATTATTTATATTTATCAAAATGATGAATGAGCTCACTTCCAGTTATTGGTGATATTCTGTGTGCTTTCTGAAGACGGTAGATGGACCTTGCAGGCAATCATGTTGTCATTAAAAGAAACAGGCAATAATCAAGCCCCATATTATGGAAGAGACACTGAGTATTACAGGCCTCCATCTCCTTACTGTCAACTGCATAACCACAAACTCTTAAAAATAAATGAGGCAAAACAAAAATAGATGGTATTTAACCACAAATATAAAAACAGAGAAAATAAGTTTGTGAAAAGGTTGCTTTATGTGAGAAAAATATACATAGACAAACCTTCACCTTCTGGAGAATGATCACAAGGTGACTGGGGATTTACTGTGTGGGGATTTAAAGGATTTTAAAGTTATGCAGTTAAAATATGAATTGGAAAGTTTTCACTTTAGAATCCTGGCAATTCACACTGTTTTACAGCCAAGTCTTACCAAACATCAGAGTGACTTCACATCTCTACACTTGGTTGTAGAATTTACAAAGACCTTTAAAAGCAGCTGAACAAATAATTCATCATTTCAGATACTATAGGTTCTGTGAAAAACCACCTCTGATTTTCTGTCATAGAATCACACTTTGACAAAATTCTCTGTATTCTATTGTTTTCTATATTTTTTGTTTCCTCAGATAAACTAATCTTTGATACCTTTAAGTTCTTCTCAGACTTTTTTTCCAGCTCTACTGGAGTATGCCTGGAAAGGCATTTGCATGCATTTAGCATGTAAAATGTAGAATTGAGATAAATGCACTTTGTGTGATGATTCCAGCAAGGAAGCATGTGCCAGCCAGCTGTCACCTCCCCCAGTGACTTTTGTGGCTGGAATACTTAAGAATATGCTCTCTCAAAAGTTTTGTGTGTGACTATCATTCTCTTGGTCTAATTTATCTTATTAACAATACACAATTTATTTTTTCTTTCTTTCTACTATTCATTTCTCTTTTTTATTGTAACAATTTGCTTTTCTATCTTTTTCCTTCTTTATTTTGTATTTATCAAAAAACAGTAAAAAGAATTAAAAATGCGGAAGAGTTAACAATAACTATACAGAGGATAAGAATCATAAGCATGGCTTATCAAGGGTGGAAATGCAAATAAGATTGCTACACATATATTTATCTACTATTCATATCTGATGACCATGTAATAATCTGATATTGAACACTAGGTATTACATATGGAAACTGATAATGGATCCAAATGACTCCACTGTCCTTCAAAAGAGATTCATCCCTTTTCAAATAAATACACTCTTCAAATGACGAATTGTCACATAAGTCCAGATGATAATCTACCCAGCCAGGAGCTGTTACATTGGTATACAGTCCAACCAGTGTGTATGTAGTTATATAAAATTTATTTATAATCACTAAAAACCAGAAAAAACCAACCTGACTTTCAACCACTGTACATTTAAACAAACTAATTTGTGGTAATAAAATGAAGAAAATTAATTAGGACTTCTAGGGGAAAGAACTTCTGGGTAGAAAAGATCAGTAGTTCGAGTCTGTGTGGGTAGTGGGAGAAGAGAATGTTTGCCCACGGTGGGGGGGGGGGAAGAGGTATGATAAACATATGTGTTTGTCATATAGCCACTCTCTAGAAGAACTGCAAATGTTGCTGTCTTTCCCAAATAATTCCCACAACAATGGATATGTTCAGGGGCTGCTCAGAACGTCCACAGCTGGCCATGGAAATGCACGGCTGACTTGCACACCTCTCACACGCGCTCTGGTCTATGGTGGGAGGAATGCACTATTCTTCTCAGCATCAGTTACATCTTACTATGGTTTCAACATTTTGTAGCAATTTGGTCTTCTTTCTCAATATTGAAAGTTTTGCAGAGCTGCTCTGCTTAAGGGAGCATTATCTGGATTTTCTCATTTTATTCACAGAAAGATGGAATAAAAAAATGGAAAAAAATAAGAGAAATGAGAGAAACAAGGGAAAAAGAGAAAGGCTGTACATGTTTAGTCAAACACTAAACCTTTGGTTAGAGGAACCACAAGGGAAAGGGGTGGCAGGAGAGGAAAATGGCGACTCCCATGCATGCAAACACATTCATCCCATGTAATGTAATTGGTGGTCAGCTAACTACAATAGATGCCATTATTCAAAGGGGTGGAAATAAGAGACATGGGCATGGTAGCACATACCTGTATCCCAAAACTTGGGAGGTGGAAAAGGAAGAACAGGAATCTCAGGTCATCCTTGGCCTCACAGCAAGTTCAAAGTCCCCTGGAGCCATATGAAATACTATCTCAAAAATAATAATAAGACCACAGGGACATCAAGCAGTAGCAAAACTGTCCACAGTGTTTTAAAAATGTGTTTTATTTAGAAGACTGTCACTGAAAGGATGCGTCAAACACTTCAAGAGAAGGGGCCATGTCAGAGCATCTGAGGAAGAAACTGAGTTAGTCATGAGGCAGGATTCATGGGCAGAGAACGCCAAGAGCAAACATTCGTGATTTCTGCAGAATGGGGTGGGGTTAGGGCTGGATTATCCCAACAGCTTCCAGGACACAATGACTGCCATTAATTTCCACTGTGTGCACAAGCAGGGGCAGCCGGACTGAACCTAGGATGAGCACTGCAGCCAGACAGTCGCTTACATAAGATAGCCCAGTAAAGATGGTGAATGGGAGGATTACTGATGGACAGGCAGGCTTCGAACATATGAGTTTTCTGGAGAAGCTATATACAACCTTTATCTATTACATCACCCTAGAAGTCAACAGAGCCCAGATGTCAGCATACAGCAAAATAGGCCAAGCAATCATGAGTTTAACCCTAAACTCTTGCAATCTAAGGGGCAAATCTCCCCAGATTGTTTTGTAAGGAGTGGGACACTCTGGAAATAATCCTCCCACATTTCTATGCTCTGTGTGCTAAACTCTAAGGTTATACATTCCAGCTCTCCCTCCCTTCCCAAAACATTTCACTTACATATAAGTGACCTTCTCCATCTGTCTCTTGCCCACTTGTGCTGTTCTACAGAGGTCTCACTTCATTCAGTCCTGCCTGTGAATCACAATTCTCTTTAAACTTCTGCCAGTCATCTATGACTCTTATATAGTTAAATCCACTACCTTAACTCTCCACTTAGATCAATCCCCAATTTACCTTTGACCTCCTGCAAAGATACTATGAGAAATTCCCCCTCGGTCTTTGAACTCAACCAGCAAAGAAGATATGTGAAAAAGCCCTGGTGTCTTGAGGAGGCATCTGTCTTATGTAGACATTTCTATATCAAAGCATGTATTTCTTCCTGATTGGCAAGATCCATAGAGAACTCTGGATGCTCAGACCTTGAATCAGTGAGCTGTTCCAAGTCTCACTGACCAAACTCAGAGACGAAATGAGGAAAACACACAGTGAAATGAATCTTGGGTCAAACTCTACACCACAGATGGCACACCAAGACACATTTTCAAGAGAAGACTGTACATTAAAATGATCCTCACATGAAAGCTTAAGTGTTGTTCTCCCAACACGGCACAAATCCCAACATCGAATCAAGGGAAAACTATGCTTCTTCCAAAAATTAACAATTCCACTGTAACTGAATCCAGTATTGCTTAAGTAGGTGAAGTAGCAAGGGATTCAAAGGATGGTAAGATTCTAAACCTAGAAGACATTACACATTCCATCAAAGAACACCTAGAAATAAAAATATAAGTCACCAAAGAAGCAGACTATAAAACCAACATGGAGTACTTGAGAGAGAGACCAGAAAAATAATTCTATTCTCAAAAACATTACTGAGTCATAAACTCAACCAACAAAGTTGAGGACCTCAATAGAAAGAGCCATAAAACACTGAAGAAATCACAGTGAATGCTAAAAGATGAAAAGACCGCCTGTGTTGATGGACTAGTAGGATTAACATCATGAATAAAAATGGTCATTTTTCTAAAAGCACCACATATGTTCAATAAAAACCTCATCAAAATCTAAAGACACTGTTCACAGAAAAAAATCCTAAAATGAGTATGAAAACACGAAAAGCTCCTGTATAGACAAAGAAATCCTGTACAGAAAGAGCAATGCTAAAAGCAGTAGCTATTCTGATTAGGGTCTTATCCTCACAAAGCCATGGTAACAACTGCAGCTTGACACAAATGCAGACATTTAGACCAATTAAAGAAAATAAACCCATCCAACTACAACCATCTGGTTCTTTACAAGGATGCCAAAACCATACACTGAAGAAAAAAACAACTTCAACAAAAGTTCTTAGGAAAACTGGATGCTCAGACCCTGAAGACACTAGATCCCTATCTCTCACCATGCACAAAACTCAGCTTTAAGTAAGTATGTAGAAGACCTTAATGTGAGACCTGGAGCCCTTAACATACCACAGAAAAACAGGAAAAATACCACAAGATATGAGAGATTAAAGCATCAGCAGACATTTTTCAGGAGAGAGGACAAATGGCCAATACATAAATCAGTGTTCAACACCTTTGACCTTTAGAGTATGAGGATCTTACAAGATAGATGCAGCCTGCACCCTCTCTGTAGAGGATGATACATAGTGCTGTATATAAATAAACACACAGTTTTAAGCAGCTTTACCACTAAAAGATGGGAGGGATGTGTAGCCAAGACAAGTGCCTCTTCCTTGAGGGATTTATGTGAAGGATGCTGAAGATAAACATATAGGAAACCATGTTAGTGCCAAGGTGAATATCATGAATGCAGCTGTCCTTCCCAAAGACCACTGGCTCATAGATAGAAGAGTCTATGTGAGAAAGCTTCAAAATCCCTGGCACAACACAATAGAATTGGTAGGTTTCTTTGGGTTGCCAACTGGCACACTTGTGGTATAGAATGTAGGCATTGTAAAGGCCTCTGTGTCCCCAGCCCAGGACTGTACAGTCATTGGTAAATGGTGAGAGCCAGGCCAGTTCAAGGCTTTTTCCAAGGCTCTGAGGAAAGGAGTAAAGGAACTTAGTTCTTACCCAGGAGTAGACTTGGCAAGGAGCAAGGAGGCTTGTGGGAAAAAGTAGGGATTTTGTGGACATGAGAAATGGCCAGAGAAGATAATAGGGAAGAATATAATCAAAGCATATTTTACAAAACATTTGAGATGTCAAAGAATAAATTTCAAAGACTCATAAACTTCAAATGTGGGAAATTCAGAAGTAACCATTAGTCAGCTTCTATATTTGATGGTTCCTATGTTAAACTGGGAGAATAGCCCTCCAGTGGATGTTTCTAGGGTACATTCCTGACCTTTGCTATCTCAGATGCCCATCTAAGTAAGCATCACTCTCTAAAGTCCCTCCCACTTGATCAGACAGTTATGCTGGAACCCAGAAGAAACTCAAGCAGCTCTCAGAGAACAGTTAATTGATGTCTGGAGACAGGACTCCCAGAGGACACTGGCGATGCGGACTCCCAGAAGTGCTTAGGTAATGGAGGCATCACTTTCATCAGGCAGCTTCTGTCTGAGATGCAGTCTTCATTTAGTCCTCCTTTCTCTGCGTGTCACAGTCTCATTGCTATGTGGGGTGTACTGACACATTATCTTCTACTCTGTGAGTCTCAATCCAATCATCTGAGTGGATTTCCCGGAGAAGCCAGACTCCCACGTTTTCTGCAGTCATCACTCACTGGGCATGAACAGCTTTATAATCTGTTCCTCGCTGAGATGAAGTGAGTATGAGTCCCAGGGAAGCCCTCTCATGGTGTAGTTATTTGTGCCCTGTAATGATTAATGAGAGTTTTATCCCCAAAGTCTGAGATCTACAGATGTGAGGAGAAACAGTGGCTTTACCTAGAGCAGAAGATGGGTGGGAGAGAAGAAAGGACACTCAGTGATGCCCTTTCTCACTGCCACACTTCCTGTCCCTCAACAATGCCCCCCAGATGCACTGCCACACTTCCTGTCCTTCAACAATGCCCCCAGATGCTCTATTTCTGACTTGGTTCTGAGTCAAGATCAAGGGGGTGGTAGCAGTGTTATGAGGGTAACTAGCTTAAATATACTGGAGGCTGAGAGTATGATCAGGCTGCCTGGATCAAATCCAGGGGCTGTATTTATACTTGTCTTGGGGGAGAAGATGGCCATGCTTATGAATTACAACCAAACAACCTTAGTGTGCTGTGAAAGTGATTGGGGGTGCATTACCACAGGACTCCCTCCTGCTCAGTGTGGCAAGTCATGATCCCTGCTTCAACCATGATCATCTGCCTATAGGCAGACATTTCTTCTCTTCCAGAAATGTGTTTGAATTTCATAATTATTTGTATTATCTTCCCAAAGCCCTAATTTTATCTAATTGGTCTTCAAGTCCAACCTGGCTCAAAAAATAGAGCTCAGCCTGCAGCATCCAAGTGTGTTAAGCCAGCCATTAAGAAGAAGACAGCAGACCGTGCTTGTGTGTCAGTGCTGACTTAGGATCTGATCACCCCAGGATTGAGACCTTGCATGGTGATGATCTGAAAAGGTAGAATAATGTTTCTGTAGGTAACAGCCACTTTTAACCAGCTGTATCACAAAACCATCAGTGGGACTCCCAGTCTAGTCTCAGCAGATCCATTCCCCTCCCCCTGTACACTTCCTCTTCCTCTTATCTTTTCCTTTCTTGGTATTAGATGGATTTATGCACCAGGCATTATGTGATGACACTGAGTTACAGACCCATAAATCCAGGCTTCTCCCAAGCAGACATATCAACAACCAGAAACGCCTGTCATCTGAGTAGAGCAAGCTAAACAAAGGTCTTGTTGATAAAGAGGCCAAGCCTCATCCAGCCACTTACCCATCATCACATGCAAGTCCCTCTTTCAGATCAAAACTAATTTTTCATTGCCTTAAAAACATTCTGTGTAGAGTAAGCTCTGGTCTTTGGCAGGGACAATGATATGTAGTTTGGTTCTAACAAATGCTTCTCTCTGGTTGAGGGAAGGAAGATGTTGTGTGAGACAGCACTTCAAGGGTATGTGGAAACCTCTCAGCCTTCCAAATTCCTTCCTTCAGTAGCATCTAATGTGCTTTGAAGACAAAAGAGATCTCTAGTATTGCCTCATCCTATATCTGATCTCCAGAGAGGGAGGATTGTCTCACACAGGCCCTAAGGAAGAAAGCAGAGCCAGAGTGAGGGTCTGCTGTGAATGCATTGCCCAGAGCACCGGGGACATACTGCAAATGATACTCAGGGAGATGGCCTGGGACACAGAACAGAGTACTGAAGGACCCTAAAGGCCAGTCTTTCAAATCTCTCATCTCATTGTCCCCAAGTTTAGACATGGGTCAAAAGATGAGCACTGAATTTCATTTCAGACTAGTTCTAGGACATCCCATAATTAGACTCAAATGGGAGAGAACAAGCCCACATTCAGCCAGATGGTGCTGTATCAAGTGAGCAGGTGAATACGTGCATCACGCAAGTGACATTACCCAGAGCCATCAGCTGCATGTGTTATGTATCCATCTGGATATTCTAAAACATGCCTCCATCCAGCACTTTTATACTAACAAAGAAAACAAATTAATAAGATTATTAGCAAAAGCTAAGGCAAATGGTGAGTTCAGGATCTCTGTATGTGATGCTAGAGATTGAACCCAGGGCCTTGAAAATGCAACACAAGCACTATGATACAATCCAGCTCCAGGAACATCTTGGTAAACAGTCTAATTACATTTTGATGTGCTGACCAGAATGTCAACATATTGGCCTGTAAGCAGATCATTGAGCTACCAAAGCACAAGACTCAGATAGAAATTGTTACTAGAAATTTTGTTCCATATTCTGACCACATTTGACTAAGAATATGAGAAAAAGTGAGTGTAGAATAAGAACTACTTAGCAATATTTATTTTTACTTCAAAGAAATTGTTTCTGAACTGCCAAGGTCAAGCTCTTTCAGAAAACAATTCATACCTGCTACTTTAATTAACCCACCAGGTCATACATAAGACAGATGACCAGTTTAAATGTAGTAGACAAAATCTCAACATCCTTCAGAAATCTTATATGGTCCTCAAAGACAGCGATTTGGAAGGAAACAGAGTATCCCTACTCCAAATCAGGGTTTTTCTGACATCATCTACTGTGTGGTTCATGGTGCCATTCCATATATGCATTTTTTTTCTGCATCATGACATCCCATGCCAGCTGTCCTGCCAGCTGCCCCCAGTCTCTTGCTCCTTGGGAGGGCTCCCAATACAAGGTTATGTACATGGCAAATTGTTCAAATCTCAAGAACTTTAAGATGATGTATCTACAAATCAACAAATACAACATGATTATGTTCTTGTTTTTACAACTTAATCACTGGAATTCCTCACCAGCCTTTTTTGGCCAAAGAATCCAACTCTGTGTGTGTATGTGTGTGAGTGTGTGTAGGGGTGGGGTGTGTATGCATGTATTGTGCCTAAGGCTGTGTGTACAGGCTTACAGATGACACACGAGGCCAGAGAGAATATCAGAGTCCCTGGATGGGAAGTTCTAAGCAGGCTCAAGCTAGCTGCTAGATGTTGGTGAACTGAGGTCCTCTGGAAGAGCAGCGAGCATTCTTAACATCTAAGCCATTTCTTCTTCTCTGCAGCCAATTCTTTTGGGCACCTCTCTGGTCTGCCCATGCCTGTACCATCTCACACCAGTATTAATTTCACATACAATATATTTAAGTAGCCCTGTCCTCACTCTCAAGACCTCATCTCTCATACCCAAATGTATTTTTGTGAGCTCTATTCTAATAAAAAAGTCTGGTCCCAGCTGTCAACTTTGTCTTTTCTTTGATTCAATAATAATATTCAAAGGATGTAATTCTGATTTTACATTTTTTCTAATATTTTTCTCTACACTGCCTAGCTCAACGTTGGGAGTCCAGAACATGAACAGGGAGAATGTGACCTCAGGAGATTTCATTCTCCTGGGACTTTTCCCAGAGCTGAGCTATCTGGGCATACTCATGACTTCTATTCTCCTGATCTATTTTATTGCCTTCACTGGAAATGCTGTCCTGGTCCTCTTGATCTGGGCAGACTCTCGTCTCCACACTCCAATGTACATACTACTCAGTCATCTCTCTGTTATTGACTTGGCTTTAATTTCCACTACTGTCCCAAAGATGGTCATCAACTTTTTCTCCAGGAAGAAAAGCATCTCCAGAGTTGCCTGTGGGACCCAGATTTTCTTTTTCTTTGCCCTTGGGGGTAGTGAGTGTCTCCTTTTGACCCTCATGGCTTATGACCGCTATGTGGCTGTCTGCAATCCCTTGAGATATTCAATCATCATGAATTCTAGAGTTTGTCTATGGATGGCCCTAGCATCCTGGGGTGTAGGTGCCCTGAATTCACTCATCAATACCATCTACACCATGCATTTCCCATTCTGTGGCTCCAGAGAAATCCATCACTTCTTCTGTGAGATGCCTGCTGTCCTGAAGCTTTCCTGTGAGGACACTTCCCTATATGAGGCAGTGGTGTCAGTCATTTGCATTGTGTTTGTTCTTCTCCCCTTGGGACTCATCATTTCCTCCTACCTCCTCATCTTCCTCACTGTTCTCCGAATGAATTCTCCAGAGGGCAGAAGGAAAGCACTGGCCACATGTTCCTCTCATCTGGCGGTAGTGAGCCTTTATTATGGGCCAGCTATGATCATCTACATGACCCCCAACTCTTTCCACACTTCGGAACAAGATGAAATTCTCTCCATGATTAATACCATCTTCACCCCCATGCTTAACCCTCTCATCTACAGTCTGAGAAACAAGGAGGTGCTCGCTGCTCTGAGAAAAGTGGGGAGTCGGCGATTCATTTTAAAGTAGAAACCAGGTATGATGATGCACCCCTTAACCCCAGCACTTTGGAGCAGATGCAGGTGGGTCTCTGCGAGTTCCATGGCACCCCGGTCTACATAGGGAGTCCCAAGCCAGCATAATATAATTCCTAACTGCATTCTAAATACTGATCCTCATGCCCACAAATATGTGTAGATCTCATCCTCCATCAAAGGAGGTTCTCTGTGGCAAATGGAGACCGTTACAGGAAGCCACAACTGTTCAAATGCAGAGAACAAAGAATGGGGCATGTCCAGCTCCACCATCGTCTACAACACAGGTCCCACACCTGAGGCTCTGGGAACGTTATTCTGGTCTTTTAATAATGATCCCACACCATTCATATTCTCTACAACACCAACTATGGCCAATTCATTAATAAGTGTTTAATGATAATGCACCCTGTAACCAATGTTGCCACACTCTCAGGAAGATCACAGGAACAACCTCTTACTTTTATGTAGTAGAAGAGCAATGTGGGAATGCCTCTGGAGATGGAGAATGGTGCATTGTGGGAAATCAGTGATGCAGATAGAAGCTGGGAGCAGACAGTGTTAGGGTACAGTGTGTGTTATCCTTCCAGGAGTAGTGGATTCTCCTGAAACAGTCACTCATAGTGGATGGTAAGTCAGAGAAACTGGGACTACAGCTGGTCACGTTCATTGGCTTAAATAAAATAAGTGTTCAAAAGTGTTGATTTCCTAGCTCTATACCATGTTGCTCCAAACAAAGAAGCATTCTATGGACCAGCTCTGTTTTCATATGGTGACCTGAACATTACAACATTAATCTCTGTTCCTCAGAGTTAAATAGAAGGTAATATGATCTATTAATATATGATCCCCATAAGGAAAAGTCTTCAAGTTCTTCCTCCTAACTTTTTTTTCTCACCCCAGTGTTCTCTACAAAGGGACGGTTAACAAGTATTACCCACTTAACACAGGAGGTGATAAATGGCCTCATTTCTCAAAGGAACTGAAGTGGGAGCCTGGCCCTGAGCTAGCCTTATGTCTAAGTGTGAGATGTTACTCCAATGAAGAAGAGACAGGTTCTGCTTTTCAATAGCAACATCTTTCCAAGTTCAACCACACACCAGTGTGTGGCACTGACAATATCCTGGAAAGGCCCAGGGGAAGAAGGACTCAGGAGAAGCAGCAGCCACTCTGAATTTAATAAATATGCACTACTGGTCTACTGGGACAACCACAGTGCTCAGATGGTCACACTCACAGGGACACAGATTTCACCCAAACTTACTAAGCACAAACCCGAAGCCACTCATGAGTGAGTAGAGCCTCATCACAGCAGGAGAGCCAAGGTAAAGGCACCATTTGCTGCCCTCCTCAGGCAGGAGCTGCAGCCACTGAAAGCCTGGACAAGTTCTCTCACATAGTTGGAAGAGATCAGGGACAAGAGGAGTTAGACTCCCCAGTGGGCTGATGCACAGTGCACCTTGGTAAGTGCAGGTCAAAGTTCAGGGCTGAACAACCAAACCCAGTGGTCAAGGACTGCAGAGGTCCTCAGGGCATGCTGCTTGGCACCAGGACATGAAATGTTCAGAGCATTAGATACTGTGTTAGTGAGTTTTCTCTTGCTGTGACCAAGAGAAAAGATGCAAATTACAAAAGGTTTGCTCATCGTCTGAGGGCACAGTCCATCATGGTAGGGAAAGTATGGTGCCTGCAGGAAGCTTCTTTCCCACATCTGGGTGGATGGAACAGATTTCTCTCTTTTCATGTATGTTTCAGCCTAGGATCCCATCCCATGGGATTATGTCCAATGTAGGCAGGTCCTCTTCTAGTTCTCTCTGAAAATTCCCAGACACACACAAAGGTGTCCCTCAATAATGTCCTTTACATTTTCTTAATCCAACATTTCTTAATCCAATAAAGTTGACAGTGAAAATTAACCATCATAGATACCATATTTGAAAAATTTCAGGCCAGTGGGTAAGGATGCTGGTGATCAAATCTATACAGTCTGAGTCTGATCCCTCTAACCCACATGGTAGAAGGCTAAAACTGACTCACACAAAGTGTCCCCTGACCTCTATATATGCCAACACCACCCAATAAATAAATGAATAAATGTTCTTAGGACCCATTAAAAAGCACAACACTTCAGATAAAGAGGAATAAAGAAATTTTTTATTTGCTTAGGATGCATTATAACAATATCTGGTAAATACAGCAAATGATTATTGCAGATTTCAAGTTCACTAAGAGTGAATTTTAAGTATTCTCATCATTAAATGTGGTATTTGGATTGACAAATATGCTAATTATCTTGATTAAATCATTTTAAATTGTTATATTCCAAAACAATGGTATAACTTTCAATCACATAAAGCATTGAAATTATATTTTATCAATTTTTAATTAAAATTTTTAAATAAAGGATTTTATACATGCCAAATGCCTTAGTTTTTTAAGTTTTCAAAAAGTACCAATAGAAAAAAAGAAGTATGAGTGTCACACATCATGTGAGGTACAGCACTCCACTGAAGAGGCGATGGCCAGAAATGAAGCTGCCCAAAGCTACATACAGGTCTTTTGAGGGCTGAGGTGGGAAGACGGAGGTGTAAGGGCTGAAGTGGGAGGCTGAGGTGGGAGGCTGAGGTGAGAGGCTGAGGTGGGAGGCTGAGGTGAGAGGCTGAGGCAGGAGGCTGAGGTGGAAAGATGGAGGTGTGAGGGCTGAAGTGTGAGGCTGAGGTGGGAGGCTGAAGTGTGATGCTGAGGTGAGAGGCTGAGGTGGGAGGCTGAG